>JAJOZX010004900.1:5000-7500 GCA_023014485.1 Bathynomus jamesi
GATGGACTACATCTTAATGACGTTGGAGCTGCGCGTTTAGGAAGACTATTTCATAATACTGTCTCTTATTTTCAGGCTGCCGTAACTCGAACGGTCCCAGCGTAAATTCCACTAATTTCCCCTGCGCTCGCGAAGGTGTCGTAATTACAAACAATTGAAGGTTCTATCCTTAAATGCTCGTAGCCTACGAAATAAAATAAATGAATTTTTTTCTTTCATTACTTGTAAAGACTTTGATTTAATTGCGATAAACGAATCGTGTCTTAGCACTGAAACACGTGACTTTGTAGGGGAGTATCAAATTAAAGGTTATAGACTTTTTGTTAAAAACAGAATAGGTAGGCGAGGAGGCGGTGTTATGTTGTATATCAAAGATAATATTGCGAACGTTATTGAAGTAAAGCACTCAATTCCAGAACCGATAGATGCGACTATAGCAGAACTTAAATTAAACGACTTCAAACTTCTTGTTGCGGTTATATATAGGCCCCCTAATCAAACAGCTGATACGGACGAAGCGTTATATCGTGAACTAAAGAGAATAATCGGTAGTGAGCAGGCTTTAGTTATGGGTGACTTTAATTGCGCCAACGTGAATTACGATACAATGCAGGGAGACGCGGAAGGTAATCGTTTAGTTAATTTTCTCGAGGATAGCTTTCTTAGTCAAAAGGTTGGGGAACCTACGAGGTTGGACAGTATTTTAGATTTAGTAATAACTACGGATGATAGGCTAATTACTGATCTTCAAGTAATAGAACCGTTGAGCAATAGCGATCACAATATGGTAGAGTTTGTCCTCTCTGTAAGTCACTCGAAACCAACTAATTCGACTAAAATTCCTAACTTCCAGCACGGAGACGTTTGTAAATTTCGAAATAAATTGTCACACGTCAATTGGGAAAACGTGATGGGGAACTCCAACGCAAAACTAATGTGGGAATCGTTCGAAACAGTGTTTAGGACTATAAATGAGGAATGTGTACCGTACAAAATTAAACGTGCGAAAGTAAACAACAAGCACTTGTGGTTTACTTCTAGAGTAGGAGACATTATAAAGAGTAGAGATAGGGCTTATAGGCAACATAAGTGCGATAAAGACAATTTGTTGTTATGAAACAACTACATATCTTTGAGGCGTGAAGCGAAAAGTGTAATAAAAAAGTCCAAGCGCAAATTTGAAATCTCCATAGCTCGTGACGGTAAAGAAAACCCCAAGCGATTCTTTCAATACATCAATAATAGATATCCAGTAAATGTGTCTTGGGTCTATTGAAAAATGTAAACGGAGATCTAGTTTCTGAAAACAAGGAAATGGCTACCTTGCTAAACGAATTTTTTACGTCAGTTTTTACGATAGAAGATGTAACGAATATCCCTACGGTCATAGACATAATACCTTTTGATAATGGTAATATTTTGGATAATATTGTCGTTAGTGAAGGGGAGGTAATGCGCTATATTGATAAAATGAAAACGCGTAAATCAACGGGTCCGGATTCCATATATCCCATACAACTAAAAGAATTAAAAGATAGCATTGTTGTGCCGCTAACAAAGATTTTTAATGCGTCTATTTCTGAGGGGTGCGTACCAGATAATTTCAAGTTAGCAAACGTAACACCTATCTTTAAGAAAGGCGATAAAGGTGCGGCGGGAAATTATAGGCCAATCAGTTTAACGTCTGTTGTAGGTAAGCTACTGGAATCAATAAATAGGGATCGTATAGTCGAACACTTAGAAGTGCATAAACTAGTTAGAGATACGCAGCACGGTTTTAGGCGAAATAAGTCTTGCTTAACTAATCTTTTAGAAGTTTTCCAAAGCGTGGTTGACGTTTACGATAGACATCGGGCGGTTGATGTAGTGTATTTAGATTTTCAAAAAGCGTTTGACACCGTGCCGCACAAAAGACTCATTGAAAAAACTAGGGCTCATGGAATCAGGGGTGTAGTAATAAATTGGCTAGAAGAGTGGTTGCGAGGTAGGAAACAGAGGGTGGTCGTTGATGGAGCGGGGAATCGAGTTGGGCTAATGTAGCGAGTGGCGTTCCTCAGGGTTCTGTATTGGGCCCCTTGATTTTTCTTATATATATTAACGATTTAGATGTCGGCCTAGTCAGTACAGTTTCAAAGTTTGCGGATGACACGAAGCTGGGTGGTAGGGCGATTAATGACGAAGATAGAGGTAAAATTCAGGAAGATCTGAATAAAATCGTTGATTGGTCGGTCACATGGCAAATGAGATTTAACGTGGATAAGTGCAAAATTTTGCATATAGGTTCGCGTAACGGTAATTTTGCGTATAGTATGTCAGGGAAAGATTTAACAAGCGTAGAGCAGGAAAAAGATTTAGGAGTTATAGTCACTGGTGATTTAAAAGTAGCGAAACAAAGTACAGCAGCGGTCAATAAGGCGAACAAAGTGTTAGGTTTTATAGCTCGAAATTTTGAGAACAAATCGCGCGATATTATAGTTCCAACTTTATAAATCATTAGTTA
>JAJOZX010004900.1:12500-17500 GCA_023014485.1 Bathynomus jamesi
TGTCCCCCGGCCGTAGAGCCTGCAACAGTTGCAACCTGTATGGCTTCATATGCAAGCGCCGTCTCAAAACACGCCAAACAGTCGTCTGAGGAAGTCCCAATTCTCGACTGGCGCGATTTGTTGATGTCCTCGGGCTACGTTGGAAACTCTCTCTAATTCTTTGCACATTATCCTCAGACACGCGCGGTCGTCCTGTGGACTTGCCTTTACACAAACATCCTGTTTCCTCGAACTGCCGATACCACCGACGGATGCTCTGAGCACCGGGTGGATCTGTTCTGTAACGTCGACGAAACTCACGCTGCACTGTGACTACCGATTTACAGCTCGAAAACTGCAACACACAAAACGCCTTCTGCTGTGCGGACACCATTTTCACATTGACTGTTTGTTGCTAGGCTAGGCCACGGCGTGACTTTGGAGCCCTCTCGCGGTGATTTTGTAAAACGCAGAGATTTCCGCTTTGATGTGGTGTATGCCCAGTTGATGCACGGTTGATAGGTACGGAAGTATTCTCAGTTGAAATCGGATGAATCATTTTGAATAGCCCTGTATAGAAACGATTTAGATGTCGGCCTAGTCAGTACAGTTTCAAAGTTTGCGGATGACACGAAGCTGGGTGGTAGGGCGATTAATGACGAAGATAGAGGTAAAATCCAGGAAGATCTGAATAAAATCATTCATTGATCAGTCACATGGAAAATGAGATTTAACGTTGATAAGTGCAAAATTTTGTATACAGGTTCGCGTAACGGTAATTTTGCGTAGAGTATGTCAGGGAAAGAGTTAACAAGCGTAGAGCAGGAAAAAGATTTAGGAGTTATAGTCACTGGTGATTTAAAAGTAGCGAAACAAAGTACAGCAGCGGTCAATAAGGCGAACAAAGTGTTAGGTTTTATAGCTCGGAATTTTGAGTACAAATCGCGCGATATTATAGTTCCTCTTTATAAATCATTAGTTACACCCCATTTGGAGTACGCGATCCAATTTTGGAATCCGCATATGCGCAAAGATATAGACAAAATCGAAAGAGTTCAAAGACGAGCAACTAAGATGATTCCGTCGCTTAGGTCAAAGTCGTACGAGGATAGGCTTAAGGAGTTAAAATTGACTACACTCGAGACTCGGAGGCTAAGGGGTGATCTAACCCAGGTGTTCAAAATTATGAATGGGTTCGATAACGTAGATAGAGATAGCTTTTTCAAAATATCTCAATATAATAGGACTAGAAATAACGGGTGTAAGTTGACAAGTAGAAGGTTCGAGACAACAGTTGCCAAAAACTTTTTTACGCACATAATAGTAAATAGGTGGAATAGTTTGCCGGTAGAAGTAATTAGTAGCACGTCTATAAACATGTTTAAAAATCGATTAGACGCATATGTTTATAGATTGGGTATAGTTTAAGGTAGTAAAATTAAGGCTTTGTGGTGATAGATCCCACAGCTCAACACAAGTGTTGTGGAATATAGGGAGGCAGCATCTTGGGTTAGGGGATACTCTGTCCTTACACACCCCATTTAAAGAGATTCCTCTGCCGAGCGGTGCCCCCCATAGTACTGTGAGGTATTGAAAAACTCATGATCTTCACTTGCCCCACTAACACCTTTAAATGGGAGACCCATAATGGGTGCACACACATTTCTACATTACTGTACAGTCTTTACAGCCACACCTACACTTTTCCTCGTATGTGTATATATTTTAATGTATATGGTTGTAAATTTGACTTGGTCCGCAATCGATATGAACCGTGACTTGATGGATACCGTAATGAAATTGACTGGATTCTTTGGATCTGATATATTTGCATGTCCGTTATAAATAGATATAGAGTGTAACATATTTGTGGATAGTAGTCTATTATGACTTGATCCTCTGGATCGAGAGATTCTATCTTTAGTTTTAAATCGATAATTAATTATTTTTAAATTGATAATGTATATGGTTGTAAATTTTGACTTGGTCCGCAATCGATATGGACCGTGATTGATGGATACCGTAATGAAATTGACCGGATTCTTTGGATCTGATATATTTGCATGTCCGTTATAAATAGATAT
Source organism: Bathynomus jamesi (assembly GCA_023014485.1). Taxonomy (NCBI): domain Eukaryota; kingdom Metazoa; phylum Arthropoda; class Malacostraca; order Isopoda; family Cirolanidae; genus Bathynomus; species Bathynomus jamesi. The sequence goes on from JAJOZX010004900.1 coordinate 14,564, forward strand.
AGAGTGTAACATTTGTGGATAGTAGTCTATTATGACTTGCTCCTCTGGACCGAGAGATTCTATCTTTAGTTTTAAACCGATAATTAATTATTTTTAAATTGATAATTATTTACTTTCGTAAAAATTGGTCGTTGCCAATTTACCGGCAGTTTTTAAATAAGTTTCTTATGTTCTTGTGGTTCGGAACCCACGTAAAATTGTAGGTCCCCTCCGCCACCACGGAGGACATACACAATACACGATTAGGAACACAGTTAGGTAGACCAGCCATGAGTGGATCCTAGGGTCTTTGTTGGTCTGAAACATTATAACATTATAACATTATACACACACTTACATATATACATACACACGCACACATACATACACACACACATACACACACATATACATACATATATACATACATACACACATATACACACATATACACACATACATCCAGTCTTTCCTTGTGAACAGACGTGTTTTATCGAGTGTCTAATATTACCAATTGAATAAGTGGTTATCGTTCAAGTGTCTTTAAAAAAAATAGTGTTTGGTGCATTCTTAACTAAATTACTTCGCGTTACTAATCATTAATTAACGAATATATTTCATTTATTGACTTTATTCATTACTGTATTACTTGACTAAACCAAGGCTAGTGCTTGTTTGTTTTCCGAATCTATTACTACACGAGGTTTCATAAGGTTGAAATTCCCTTGGTTTGCCTTTTTTGTTTTTCAAATCTATCAGAAACGCGGTTTCTTAAGGTTCATTTTCACTTAACACACTACCTGACCTCCCGAAGGGTCAATCACCGTGGAGGAAAAAAAAAGAAAAAGGAATTAAGTCAGTCGAAGAGCGACAGATAAGTGCCATTTAATACTTTTTCTTTAACAGATCTTTCGTCGGTAGCTTTGTAATTATATATTTATTTAGCATAAAATTGTGTTAGAAGAACATTCTTGCCGGTTTTCGCAGGTGACGGCACAATAAGCACGCGGTATACCTACGTTGTTTTTTAACTTTTTAAAAGCATGGCATCCCCGTGAAGTACTTGCAGTCGCTGTGAAGGGAAATTTGTCGCTGACGCGTTTATAATGGCTAATATTAATGAACAGTTAGTTTGCAGATGGTGCTCAAGCATGGAAGTGCTGAGGAACGAGTTAGAACGTGAGAGGGAGGCCAGGGTGAGGCTTGAAGAAGCCGTGATGCTCCTGACGGCAAAATTAGAATCCCTTGAGAGTCCAATTACGACCCCTCCTGCCTCAGTTTCTACTAATAATATAAATAGTACTAATAGCCCTCTCTCTTCCCCTAGTTCCCAAACCTTCGTTCGAGTGCGAAATGGAGCCCCATTGCGAAAGCAAAGACTTGTCTACCAGTAATAACGCAATACGTTTTCTGTTTTAGGTTTCGAAGATACTGATGAACCGGAAATACGACTCGTTGGCGATTCCATTGTTCGAGGGCAGCTCGAGCAATTCTGTGGGAGAAAACCTCGTCGTAGGCGCCGTTACTGCTACCCTGGTGCAAGGGTGGAGGATATAACTAATAATGTTGACCATTTTACAGACGGTACCGCCGAGGACACAACGTACGTTATTCATGTCGGTACTAATAACGTTTTAAATTTTAGATCGGAAGAACTGCTGGCTAGGTAGAGGGACTTATTAGAGCGACTAAAGGAGAAAACTAATAAGATTGTTTTAACAGGTATACTTCCTCGAATTATCCAACGAAGCGATTTCTACAGCAAGGCGACCTATATTAACAATAACCTAAAGTCTCTTTGCCAACAGGAAGGAGTGCATTTTGCAAATATTTGGAACAGTTTCTACGGCAGGAGGGAGGGACTTGTTAATCGAAGATGGACTACATCTTAATGACGTTGGAGCTGCGCGTTTAGGAAGACTATTTCATAATACTGTCTCTTATTTTCAGGCTGCCGTAACTCGAACGGTCCCAGCGTAAATTCCACTAATTTCCCCTGCGCTCGCGAAGGTGTCGTAATTACAAACAATTGAAGGTTCTATCCTTAAATGCTCGTAGCCTACGAAATAAAATAAATGAATTTTTTTCTTTCATTACTTGTAAAGACTTGATTTAATTGCGATAAACGAATCGTGTCTTAGCACTGAAACACGTGACTTTGTAGGGGAGTATCAAATTAAAGGTTATAGACTTTTTGTTAAAAACAGAATAGGTAGGCGAGGAGGCGGTGTTATGTTGTATATCAAAGATAATATTGCGAACGTTATTGAAGTAAAGCACTCAATTCCAGAACCGATAGATGCGACTATAGCAGAACTTAAATTAAACGACTTCAAACTTCTTGTTGCGGTTATATATAGGCCCCCTAATCAAACAGCTGATACGGACGAAGCGTTATATCGTGAACTAAAGAGAATAATCGGTAGTGAGCAGGCTTTAGTTATGGGTGACTTTAATTGCGCCAACGTGAATTACGATACAATGCAGGGAGACGCGGAAGGTAATCGTTTAGTTAATTTTCTCGAGGATAGCTTTCTTAGTCAAAAGGTTGGGGAACCTACGAGGTTGGACAGTATTTTAGATTTAGTAATAACTACGGATGATAGGCTAATTACTGATCTTCAAGTAATAGAACCGTTGAGCAATAGCGATCACAATATGGTAGAGTTTGTCCTCTCTGTAAGTCACTCGAAACCAACTAATTCGACTAAAATTCCTAACTTCCAGCACGGAGACTTTGTAAATTTCGAAATAAATTGTCACACGTCAATTGGGAAAACGTGATGGGGAACTCCAACGCAAAACTAATGTGGGAATCGTTCGAAACAGTGTTTAGGACTATAAATGAGGAATGTGTACCGTACAAAATTAAACGTGCGAAAGTAAACAACAAGCCCTTGTGGTTTACTTCTAGAGTAGGAGACATTATAAAGAGTAGAGATAGGGCTTATAGGCAAC
>JAJOZX010004900.1:22500-25000 GCA_023014485.1 Bathynomus jamesi
GAGGTAATGCGCTATATTGATAAAATGAAAACTCGTAAATCACCGCGGCCGAATTCCATATATCCCATACAACTAAAAGAATTAAAAGATAGCATTGTTGTGCCGCTAACAAAGATTTTTAATGCGTCTCTTTCTGAGGGGTGCGTACCAGATAATTTCAAGTTAGCAAACGTAACACCTATCTTTAAGAAAGGCGACAAAGGTGCGGCGGGAAATTATAGGCCAATCAGTTTAACGTCTGTTGTAGGTAAGCTACTGGAATCAATAATTAGGGATCGTATAGTCGAACACTTAGAATTGCATAAACTAGTTAGAAATACGCAGCACGGTTTTAGGCGAAACAAATCTTGCTTAACTAATCTTTTAGAATTTTTCCAAAGCGTGGTTGACGTTTACGATAGACATCGGACGGTTGATGTAGTGTATTTAGATTTTCAAAAAGCGTTTGACACCGTGCCGCACAAAAGACTCATTGAAAAAAACTAAGGCTCATGGAATCAGGGGTGTAGTAATAAATTGGCTAGAAGAGTGGATGCGAGGTAGGAAACAGAGGGTGGTCGTTGATGGAGCGGAGTCGTGTTGGGCTAATGTAGCGAGTGGCGTTCCTTAGGGTTCTGTATTGGGCTCCTTGCTTTTTTTATATATATACGTACAGGGCTATTCAAAATGATTCACCTGATTTCAAATGAGAATATTTTTAATGTTACAATACAGAGTGATTTGTGATACATCAACCAAAAGAAAAACTGTCCAAATTTTGTCTCTCACCTCATAAATGCTCTATGTGACTTCCCCTAGTTACACGAGCAACGTCGACACGATAGTCGAATTCCTCCCATACTCGCTCCAGCATGTCCGTTGTCACTGACTCTACGGCAGTAACAATGCGAGTTCGGAGCTCATCCAAAGATGTGGGCACGGTGGCACGTACACAGTATCCTTAACGTACCCCCAAAGGAAGTCGCACGGTGTAAGATCCGGCCAGCTGTGGAGCACCAAGTCATGGGGCCCACTGCGACCAATCCAACGGCGAGTGAGCACTTCGTTGAGAAAACGGCGAACATCCAAATGCCAATGAGGCGGCGCCCCATCTTGCTGGAAAATGTAGTCGCCGGAATCTTCGTTCAATTGGGGAAATAACCAGTTCTGCAGCATATCCAGATAGGAGTGACCAGTCACTGTGTTTTCCATGAAAAAGAAGGGGCCGTAAACCTTTGCCCGGGAAATGGCCCAGAAGGTGTTAACTTTAGGTGAGTCGCGCTCGTGCTCGATTGTTGCATGTGGTTGTTGCGTGTCCCATATGCGAAGGTTGTGACGGTTCACCTTGCCACTTAAATGAAAAGTTGCTTCGTCACTGAACACCAGGCGGGGAGCAAATTCGTCATCCTCCATAGCCTCCTGCATAAGATCGCAAAAGTTCTGTCGTTTTAAATTGTCCCCCGGCCGTAGAGCCTGCAACAGTTGCAACCTGTATGGCTTCATATGCAAGCGCCGTCTCAAACACGCCAAACAGTCGTCTGAGGAAGTCCCAATTCTCGACTGGCGCGATTTGTTGATGTCCTCGGGCTACGTTGGAAACTCTCTCTAATTCTTTGCACATTATCCTCAGACACGCGCGTCGTCCTGTGGACTTGCCTTTACACAAACATCCTGTTTCCTCGAACTGCCGATACCACCGACGGATGCTCTGAGCACCGGGTGGATCTGTTTCTGTAACGTCGACGAAACTCACGCTGCACTGTGACTACCGATTTACAGCTCGAAAACTGCAACACACAAAACGCCTTCTGCTGTGCGGACACCATTTTCACATTGACTGTTTGTGCTAGGCTAGGCCACGGCGTGACTTTGGAGCCCTCTCGCGGTGATTTTGTAAAACGCAGAGATTTCCGCTTTGATGTGGTGTATGCCCAGTTGATGCACGGTTGATAGGTACGGAAGTATTCTCAGTTGAAATCGGATGAATCATTTTGAATAGCCCTGTATAGTAATGATTTAGATGTCGGCCTAGTCAGTACAGTTTCAAAGTTTGCGGATGACACGAAGCTGGGTGGTAGGGCGATTAATGACGAAGATAGAGGTAAATCCAGGAAGATCTGAATAAAATCATTCATTGATCAGTCCATGGAAAATGAGATTTAACGTTGATAAGTGCAAAATTTTGTATACAGGTTCGCGTAACGGTAATTTTGCGTAGAGTATGTCAGGGAAAGAGTTAACAAGCGTAGAGCAGGAAAAAAGATTTAGGAGTTATAGTCACTGGTGATTTAAAAGTAGCGAAACAAAGTACAGCAGCGGTCAATAAGGCGAACAAAGTGTTAGGTTTTATAGCTCGGAATTTTGAGTACAAATCGCGCGATATTATAGTTCCTCTTTATAAATCATTAGTTACACCCCATTTGGAGTACGCGATCCAATTTTGGAATCCGCATATGCGCAAAGATATAGACAAAATCGAAAGAGTTCAAAGAGACGAGCACTAAGATGATTCCGTCGCTTA
>JAJOZX010004900.1:30000-52500 GCA_023014485.1 Bathynomus jamesi
ATATACACACACATATATATATATATATATATATATATATATATATATATATATATATATATATATATATATATATATGTATATAGATATATCTACATTATAATAATAGCCCAGTTTTGTTTGTTTGTTTGTTTGTCTGTCTATTTGTTGCAGAATTGTGTCACGCTTTCAGAAATTGTGAGAAAAAAAAATTCAGAAATTGTATTACGGGCGGCAATGTGAAGCTCAAGATTTTCATGACTGTGTTCTTTTCTGTAGTTTAGCAATGGGGGAAGGGTGGAGGTGGGGGTAATCGGGGATGGGTCTGGTAATGGGGAGGGGTGGGGGTAATGGGGGAGGGTGTTAGCCCCCAAGTTGTATGAATGGGGGTGAGGAGGTTTTGGGAGATACCAGATTCAGAAATGTTGACACAATGTGAAGCTCAAAATTTTCACGGCTGGGTTCTTTTTTTGTAGTTTAGCCTGTCTAACCGTCAGCGAAGCGGCGGGAACTGTACTAGGTTCACATTTTTATGATAAGGTTCACATTTTTATACAGATTGTTTGAGCTGCTACGTTATATCTATAAGCATACACTTTATTAATAACATTTTGAATTTTTTTACAGGTTTTGTATCAACTATGATACGTGTTAATTAAACTGATAGAATTCCAAATAAATTAAAAGCTTTTGGAATAATTTTTAGAATAAGCTTGCTCTTCTCCTACGTTGGCGTTCTCTTGCCAATCGTCTTCTTATTTCTGGAGCAGTCTCCATTTTCGTGGTTCATTTTTTTTTTGCCGTCATTCTTGACGGCACGGGTACACTAGTATATATATATATATTAGACTTGTCCAAAAAACAAAATGTTTGCAATCATAACATGGTACCTCAAATTATTGTGAACCTTTATAAGAATAACTTCTGACAAAAATATCAGCTCATTTGAAGTATATTTAGAGGTGCCGCACTACTGTCAAATATATCAGAAATAAAAAAATTAGTAATATTATATGGATTGTGGAGTAGTTAGCTTCTGTAGGTATGTTACTTGTGTTGTTGAGATGATAGCATCATAGCAGTCAGTGGTGGGCACGCGCAACGATTTTTGTAGCGCCGCAGCCGCAACCGCAACTCTGCTGAAATAGTTGCGCCGCACGTACAAGCGCAACCCTTTTCAAAAAGTTGCGCCGCAATCGCAACCGCAACGCGCAACTTTTGAAAAATAAATAAAATAATATTAAAATAAAAAGCCTTTTTACAAGTTAAACAAAATATATCTGATACAGAAAAAGATAATATCAATATTTTATTACAATATATAATAAATGCAAAAAAATCACTACATAAGAGCCAGGTTCCCCTTCATGAACACCAGCATCTCAAAGTGTGGATCGGAGAGTCCAGCCCGTTTTGGCTTCAGAACATCCTTCCCCAAAGAGAACAGACGTTCTACAGCCGCACTTGAGGGAATGGGTGTGTTATACTGCACAAAGAGGTCTGTCAGTTCCTTGCAAGTGAACACGTTCCTCGCGATATTTTTCTCCGGCCTCTGGTCCAGGAAACTGTTCACCAGCATTGTGCTCTCCTTCTTCTGTTTGCTGATTACTCCTGTGTCGTACAGCTGCTCGAGGAAGTCCCCTTTGTCTGCCGCTTCCGCATCACTGCTGCTGCTGCTGAACTCTTCATCCTTCCTGGCCCTGTCCACCAACGACACAACTTTGCTGGTGACCGTCCTCCTCAACTCCTCCGGGTCTCTTCCTGGCACCAGCTCTGGCCATCTTGACAGCTTAAACTGCGGGTTGAAGGCAGTAGCTAAGAGGCAGTCCATGTCTGTAAAGACATGGCCAAACCTGCCCATCAACCCCTCAGTCAAGGCCTCTGTCAGAGGGAGGCAGACGGCCAACTCTTCGTTGTGCTTGTGCCTGTTGAGACTGGAGAGGCAGAGGACCAAGGTGGGCACCAAGACGCCCATGTAGGCTCTCCCTTCCGCCTGCAGGACGTCTAGGCTCTTGGCCACCGGCTCCATGACCTGCCGATAGGCCTTGAAGAACTCATGGTCACCTGGAAAAATAACTTTATATAAGTTCTGTAAGTAAAAGTTGTTAACATGGAAAGTTATACAATTTGTAATTTAATTTTTTCAACTAACTTGACTAATTTCTAAAAAAAAAATTGTAGTTATCACTAACCGGACGTGAAAGCCGGAATGTTGAGTGCGTGACAGGCCTTGTTCAGTCCCCTGGCTGCGTCCTTGCTGTTGAATATGTCGACCAGACGGATCACGGCGTCATACACCGAGTTCCACCTGGTGACTGTTGGGACAATAAGCAGCATTCCGACCTCATCCCTGATTAGGTCGCAGGCTTGAGAACTCCTATAAAATAACACAAATTTAAGTTAAACAAAAATAATAGAATTTATTTGTTTTTTTCTTAAATTTATTTCATTTTTAATTGTTATTGGAGTGTAGAAATGTTCAATAAATTAATTTACCTGTGCTGCTTATTCCAAAGTTCCTGGGCCTTGGCAAAGGCTGAACGACTGGTCTTTTTGTACTGGGGGCTCTTGGTCAAAGCCTTTTCAGCATCAGCGGTGGCCACCAGGTTGAGGGTGTGGGCAGCACACCGTGAATGCTTCGGCAGGTCATAAGACTGATAAGAGGGCTGGTCTTTAAACTCTTTTTCATGATCTAAAAATAAAGTCATATTTAATACAATGATTTACATTGGGTACGATTATAATAAATTTCTAAAAATAAGTTTTCTAAAAAAAAGTTTGATTTACAGCGGGTACAAATTCTAAATTAATCACCTCCCAAAATAGTTGCCACTTCCAGCATCATGTTGTCCACAAACATGTTGAGCTATAGAATTAAATATAAAAGTAAAATTTATTTTACATCTCTTGTCAATTTGCTATAATGTTACATTCATAAATTTAATTCAGTAGGTTAATTTTTGAAAAAAATGTTAAGCAAATTATTGAAATCAAATTTTCCTGACTCACCTTATGTTGGAAGGTAGCTTTGCTGATGTTGTGCCTACACTTGGATGGGCCTGCCATCTCCATCAAGGTTGGTTGGCGGCACATCATCTGCCTCTTGGTGGCAGCTTCGTGCAAGGATGCATGGCGTTTCTTGGCTTCTTTTGTCCCGTCCATACAGCAGTCCAAAAACTTCTGAAGGCAGTAGCCGTGCTTACTCTCCATATGCTTCCGGAGGCTGTATCTTGACTTCTTGTTGGCTGAGAAGACCTTCTTATTGGGCCTGCAGCGGACACACTCGTACAGGAAGTTGTCCGTGTGGCCCTGTGCCTGGGCCTGACCCTTGAACGCAAAAAAGTCGGCCAAGTAAGGCCAGGGGTTAACGGTAGGGGCCCCCGATCCTGAAGCGGAAACCTCACTGACACTTGCTTCAGTCTCAGGGGAACGGCTGTCAACATTCTCAGTCACTTCAACCTCTCTGCCCATGTCCTGGTCGGCAGAATCAGTGCTGTCGGCCACAGACACCACAAAACAATCCATAATACTAGTACTAGTACTAGTACTAAAAAGTAAAAAGAAACGAAAACAACAGAAAGTCAGACAGTGATACTGGCGCATTGAGAATGTGACTGAATGTAAACAATTGAAGTGCAGTGTTGCCAGATAAAAATATTTAAGTTACATTCGCTTTGGTTATTTTTACAGAGAAGTAATATTAAATGTTGCGCGTTGCGCGCTAATCTTGAAACTGCATATATAAGTTGCGCCGCAAACAATTCCGCAACTCTCTGTAAAAATGTGGGGCGCAAGCGCAACCAAAAATGTTGCGCCGCAAGTTGCGCCGCAACTGCCCACCTTTGATAGCAGTGTAGAAGAGTGTCAAATGGCATCATGCACAAACAGGATGTAAAATATGGCAAGTTCAGTAGCGACTAGAAAATCAACAGAAATGTGGCTTATTGGACAAACAATTGAGACAATATGTGGAAGAAAGCTACCATCCTATGGTGACGTTCTGCGGCTTATTTTTCATCATCTACATGCCAAAAAGACGTTGAAAGATGCATCTAAAGCTGTTTGCGCTGAAGTATTGAAATTTTGGGGGATGGCAAATATACCAACTGCTGACGTTTGGACGATTTATTCGATATCGCCCATGCCAATGCTCTGCAAAAAATGACAGTAGAAGAAGACAGAGCTTTTCTACAAGCTCAACGAGAGAAGGGGAGGAGAGGCTACATAGGAAGTGTGGACAAAATATGTCCTCTCAAACAATCTAAGAGAAGATCTAGAGATGAAGCATTTCAACGCCAAGTTAAGAAAGAAACTATGAGAAAAAATGAACACAACAGTGACTCAATTTTCGTCAAATAGTAGTTCCTCCGAGGAAGAGCCAAGTACATCAAGTACACCAATCATCATAAAGGAGAAACTTGGTAGTCATTATATAATGTGATTTAATGGGAAAATAGGGTCCGTTATGCAGAAATTCGGTTTACGGACAACTTTTCAGGAAAGTAACCCTTCCGTATAACGAGAACTGCCTGTATATACATATACACACATTTATATATACATACATACATATTATACACATACATACATACATATATATATATATATATATATATATACATACATATACATACCACATACACGTACATACACATACATACACACATACATATATGTGTGTTGATGATACATATATGAAGTTGATGATATTGTTCTGAGTAGAAGTTCAATACGGAGAAAACGAATATCAGTTCGTCAGCAAATTACGGATGACATCAAGCAATCATTTGAAACTGATATTCCTCTAACAGTTCATTGGGACGAAAAGCTTATCCAAGATCTTACTGGTGATGATAGTGTCGATAGACTTCCAATTATTGTATCAGGCGGAGGAAAATCTAAGCCTCTCTCAGTACCTAAACTTAAATCTGGCACAGGAAAAAATATTGCAGGTGCTGTGGTCGAAGCTTTGGATGACTGGAGGCTACGAGATTGTGTGCAGGCAATGTGCTTTGACACAACTGCAAGCAACACTGGCGATAAAAAAGGAGCATGTACTCTTATTGAAAGCATACTTGAACGGCCGCTCCTCGGACTAGCTTGTCGACATCACATTCTCGAAATAGTAATAGCATCTGTCTTTGACAAATGTCACGGCGCTGCCACTGGTGGTCCGGATATCTTGTTATTTAAGCGTCTTAAAAATAAATAGAAGACTTTTGACACAAACAAGTTTGAAATTGTTCAAATCGATGTACCGGAAAAGCCCAGTATAAATGAAAATTGCAAGCAACATTTGACTAAATTACAACCTCGAGCAGATTACCGAGAACTCTTAGATTTGACAATCATATACCTTGAAGATGTTCCTTTTGATGGCATTAAATTCCATCAACCCGGAGCGCTGCACCGTGTGCGATGGATGGCGCGAGTGATATATGCAATAAAAATTTGTCTTTTCCACAAACAAATGGAAGTCACTAGACGTGAACTAGAAGGGATGCAACGTTTTGCATTATATGCTGTTCGATGCTACGTAAATGAATGGTTTTTAGCACCCATTGCTTCCTCTGCACCAGCTAATGGCCTCTCTTCTCAAGAAACTTCAATCCTACGATGATAAAGAAATATCTGTAGCTGCATCTAAAGCGCTCTCTCGCCATCTCTGGTATTTGAATGAAGAGCTCATCAGACTTTCTTTTTTTTATGAAGAAACGTCATTGAAGTCAAGCGAGAAATGGTGAAGGCGCTGGATGTGAATGGCTCTCAAAATCCTCCTAAACGGATAAATTTGAATGTGAATGATCCTAACCTACGAGACAACTCGCAACTTCTTCACAAAATTAGCATTGCCAATGGACTTTTTGGACAGAGATCCTGCTGATTGGAACGCTAATGATGACTACAAAGCTGCTAGCAATTATGTAAAAAATATGAATGTTGTAAATGACAACGCTGAGAGAGGTGTTGCTTTAATTAAGAACTTCAGTGGCCATCTTACGAAAAGTGAAGAACAACAATATCTTCTACAAATTGTAGAGCAGCACCGTAAGCGTTTTCCAAACGTAAAAAAATCTACAATAAAAGAGGGACTTATGTAAAGGAAATAAATGGAATAGAAAAAATTAGAGGACTGTGGATTAAGCCTATAGGGGATACCACATTGAAAAAAACGCACCGATAACAGCTACCTCAGGGGTAAAAAATATTAATATAAATAATCCGATTGGAGAATAAAATGAAATGTTTGACCTCCGTGCGGCACCTCTAAATATTATCCGATTTGCATTAAAATTGGTATATATAAATCTTTAACCATTCTTCATAATATCCAGGGGTACCATATCAAAACTAATAAATTTGAAAATTTATAGGTTGGACCAGTCTAATACACACACACACACACACACACACACACACTTATACATATATATAAATGTTATAATGTTTCAGACCAACAAAGACCCTAGGATTCACTCATGGGTGGTCTACCTAACTGTGTTCGTAATTGTGTATGTCCTCCGTGGTGGCGGAGGGGACCTACAATTTTACGTGGGTTCCGAACCACAAGACATAAGAAATTTATGTAAAAACTGCCTGTACATTGGCAACGACCAATTTTTACCAAACTAAATAATTATCAATTTAAAACTAATTAATTATCGATTTAAAACTAAAGATAGAATCTTTGGATCTAAAGGATCAAGTCATAATAGACTACTATCCACAAATATGTTACACTCTATATCTATTTATAACCGACATGCAAATATATCAGATCCAAAGAATCCAGTCAATTTCATTACGGTATCCATCAATACTAGTACCCTGCCAACCAAAAATAAGTCACGGTCCATATCGATTGCGGACCAAGTCAAAATTTACCACCATATACATTACCATATATATACTTCGGAGGAAAAGTGTAGGTGTGGCTGTAAAGACTGTACAGTAATGTAGAAATGTGTGTGCACCCACATCTAGTTCGTCACATCCACCCTTGAACCGGTGCGTCACGACTCCAAGTTCTCCACGCCTAGTTTTCATCCAAGAACAAGTGGCCAGCAAGACACGTCTTCAGGACACGTCTTCAGGACACGTCTTCAGGACACGTCTCTAAGGATTTCGCCATAGGAATCTTGTTAAGTACAAAACTCTTTTTTAAATAATCTCTAAACATTTGAAGTGTCAGTATTATTAACAGTTAATATTTAGTATTGAGCCAGAATTAACAAAAAGCACAGTGAACATTCCATACACCAGTGGTACATTTTTTTGAGTGAAACAGTTAAGAGTCACAGAGTTAAGAGTCACAGAGTTAAGAGTCACAGAGTTAAGAGTCACAGAGTTAAGAGTCACAGAGTTAAGAGTCACAGAGTTAAGAGTCACAGAGTTATTTTCACTATTATAGTCAGTATAGAATAATTTTATTTTATGTACCAAACATAATAGTACCGTACCTTCGCGTACATTCGAGTGAAATGTTGTTTACATTTTTTATTTGTTTACAATTTTTTTCAAATTATTGAATTGAATTGACTTGCAAATTAAGAAAGAGAGAGTCTATAGAGAGTTTATAAAGCTATAGAGATACTTGAAACAGTTTCAAGTTCAGTTTTCAGACAGTTTCAGTTGATTGTAACCAAGAGGGACAACCAAACCCCAGAGATTAATAGACTCCACTTGATAGCAGTTCAAGTGCAAGTCAGTTTCATTTTCAATAGGCTCCACTTGATAGCAGTTCAAGTGCAAGTCAGTTTCATTAGACTCCACTTGATAGCAGTTCAAGTGCAAGTCAGTTTCATTTACAGTAGACTCCACTTGATAGCAGTTCAAGTGCAAGTCAGTTTCATTTTCAGTAGACTCCACTTGATAGCAGTTCAAGTGCAAGTCAGTTTCATTTTCAGTAGACTCCACTTGATAGCAGTTCAAGTGCAAGTCAGTTTCATTTTCAGTAGACTCCACTTGATAGCAGTTCAAGTGCAAGTCAGTTTCATTTTCAGTAGACTCCACTTGATAGCAGTTCAAGTGCAAGTCAGCTTCATTTTCGGTAGACTCCACTTGATAGCAGTTCAAGTGCAAGTCAGTTTCATTTTCGTAGACTCCACTTGATAGCAGTTCAAGTGCAAGTCAGTTTCATTTTCGGTAGACTCCACTTGATAGCAGTTCAAGTGCAAGTCAGTTTCATTTTCGGTAGACTCCACTTGATAGCAGTTCAAATGCAAGTCAGTTTCATTTTCGGTAGACTCGACTTGATAGCAGTTCAAGTGCAAGTCAGTTTCATTTTCAGTAGACTCGACTTGATAGCAGTTCAAGTGCAAGTCAGTTTCATTTTCAGTAGACTCCACTTGATAGCAGTTCAAGTGCAAGTCAGTTTCATTTTCAGTAGACTCGACTTGATAGCAGTTCAAGTGCAAGTCAGTTTCATTTTCAGTAGACTCCACTTGATAGCAGTTCAAGTGCAAGTCAGTTTCATTTTCGTAGACTCCACTTGATAGCAGTTCAAGTGCAAGTTAGTTTCATTTTCGGTAGACTCCACTTGATAGCAGTTCAAGTGCAAGTCAGTTTCATTTTCGGTAGACTCCACTTGATAGCAGTTCAAGTGCAAGTCAGTTTCATTTTCGGTAGACTCCACTTGATAGCAGTTCAAGTGCAAGTCAGTTTCATTTTCGGTAGACTCCACTTGATAGCAGTTCAAGTGCAAGTCAGTTTCATTTTCGGTAGACTCCACTTGATAGCAGTTCAAGTGCAAGTCAGTTTCATTTTCGGTAGACTCCACTTGATAGCAGTTCAAGTGCAAGTCAGTTTCATTTTCGGTAGACTCCACTTGATAGAGTTCAAGTGCAGTCATTTTCAGTTTTCAGACAGTTTCAGTTGGTTGTAACCAAGAGGGGGTAACCAAGCCCCAGAGATTATAGAAGTACTTGATAGCAGTTAAGTCAGAAGGTTGTAACCAAGAGGGGTAACCAAGAGGGGTAACCAAGCCCCAGAGATTATAGAAGTTCTCCAAGTCAGTCTCCAAGTCATTTCAATGCAGTCAATTGAATTCAACTTTTTCTTTGTAGTTTAAGAGAATTTAATTTAAGAAAATGTACTGTAATTTAAGAATTTAATTCAACCCTTTTTTTTTTGCTGTAAAAGAGAATTAAATTCAACCTGAATTGACCGGTTTGCGTCTTTAGTTTAACCTTTTTTTTGTTTGTAAGAAGGAAATTGACCGATTTGTCTTTTCTTTCCATGCCATTGTTGCGTATATAAATATATATTTATGTATTTTATTATTTGTAACCAAAACCGTTTTTACAAAGGTTGCAACGATTTTGATAATTATTGTAATGTATATGAGGAACATGCCGTCCCTCCGTTTGTTTGAACTACTTTAATTTTTGTTCTAAGCAGTCTGACAAAGCAATCTTAAAAAAAAAAAAAAAAAAGACGAAAAGACGTATTGTCAATTTCAGACATATACCACCCGTTTAGTCACTCAATTCCCCCGAATGCAGTACTCCAAACTTTTTTTTTCATTTTATTTTATTTTAACACCCCCAACCCCAGTTCAACCCAGTGTCAACCAGAGACATAGTTCAACCATGGTTAATTCCTCTTTGGTACTATGGAACATAACCTCAATTTAGGTTTTTTTTTTTTTTTTTAAGAATATTATAAAATTATGTTTAGCTCATTAAAATGCATAGTTGATTTCTATTTTTAATTTGTATTTTTCATTTCTTTGTTCAATTAATCGTGAGTAATTGTCCTTAAATTTAGAATTTTATAATAATCGACCTTGAGCTTAAAGGATTTTATAATAATAATAATAATAATAATAATAATAATAATTGACTTAAACTTAAAAGATTTTATAACCCTAAATTCATTTTAAATTATTATACATTAATTTTAAACTTTATTAATTCAAAAACATTCGGAATCCCTACACATACACACCAACCACTACACACTGTACATAATACACACAAATACACACTAGACCACAGGTCTATACATCATCCATTACAAAATTCTATCTTTCTTCTCCCTGTATATTCGTAATGGCTAACAACATATAGTATCTAAAAACTGTAACTAAATAAATTTTAATGTTTTACTACATTAATTTTACTTTGTTAAAAATTTAACAATATCATTGTTTATCCAACTTAATTGTCTGTCTAAATTAACGTATTAATCATTTTATCCTGTTTGCATAAATGAAAGTATTAATCTTTGAATTTTTTATAATTTATAAGCAAGTGTCATGTTAAAGATTTGATTACTCTGCATTGTACCCAACCACCCGAACTCACTTGTTCTGTATAAAAATTTGTAATGTAAAGAAAAATTCATCTAACTTGAATTAGTTAGGATGTTATTTACTCAATTGTATTGTATTAATTGTACCCTATTATATTATTGTATACATATTTTAAAGGGGAGAGCAATGTAAAAATGAACAATGAATAATCAATATTCATTTTTACATAAGAACCAAAATCGCTTAAAGCGAGTTTGGATAATAATTTTACTTGTAGCTTCCTATTTTTGTTTGTGTCACAACCCTACGACCTACCATTTCTATGGTTCAGTCGTATCCATTTTCCATTTGTTATAGAAGTTATTATAATTAATTATGATTGTCTTGCATCTCACCCTCGACCCTAGATTATGCATACACATTGCATATGTTATAATGTTATAATGTTTCAGACCAACAAAGACCCTAGGATCCACTCATAGCTGGTCTACCTAAACTGTGTTCGTAATTGTGTATTGTGTATGTCTTCCGTGGTGGCGGAGGGGACCTACAATTTTACGTGGGTTCCGAACCTCAAGAACATAAGAAATATATGTAAAAACTACCTGTACATTGGCAACGACCAATTTTTACAGAACTAAATAATTATCAATTTAAAACCAAGTTAATTATCGATTTAAAACTAAAAATAGAATCTCTGGATCCAGAGGATCAAGTCGTAATAGACTACTATCCACAAATATGTTACACTCTATCTACAGTATAACCGACATGCAAATATATCAGATCCAAAGAATCCAGTCAATTTCATTACGGTATCCATCAATACTAGTGCCTTGCCAAACAAAAATAAGTCACGGTCCATATCGATTGCGGACCAAGTCAAAATTTACCACCATATACATTACAATATATATACTAAGGAGGAAAAGTGTAGGTGTGGCTGTAAAGACTGTACAATAATGTAGAAATGTGTGTGCATCCATTTTCTCCCATTTGAAGGTGTTTGTGGGCCAAGTGAAGATCATGAGTTTTTCAATACCTCACAGTACTATGGGGGGCACCGCTCGGCAGAGGAATCTCTCTAAATAGGGTGTGTAAGGACAGAGAGTATCCCCTAACCCAAGATGCTGCCTCCCTATATCCCACAACACTTGTGTTGAGCTGTGGGATCTATCACCACAAAGCCTTAATTTTACTACCTTAAACTATACCCAATCTATCAACATATGCGTCTAATCGATTTTTAAACATGTTTATAGACGTGCTACTAATTACTTCTACCGGCAAACTATTCCAGTTATTTACTATTCTATGCGTAAAAAAGTTTTTGGCAACTGCTGTCTCGAACCTTCTACTTGTCAACTTACACCCATCTCTATCTACGTTATCCAACCCATTCATAATTTTGAAAACCTGGATTAGATCACCCAGTAGTATAGCCGCAAAAGGTTAGAGTGCAGGAATGTTGCAAGCGATAATGATCAATATTGCAAAAGGGGTGGAGTTGCAAAGGGGGGTGGGGTATGCAACAACTCAATGTTGCAAATGGGGGTGGGGGATGCTTCGGGTGCAACAAGGGGTCATGAAACTTGGAGGCGGCGTTACCCCCCAAGAGAAAGACAGGAGAAGGAGAGAAAGGAAGAGAGGTATTCACCTGGCAGGAGCCAAGTGTACACTAAGACTTCAGCCAAGTGGCCGTTGTCTTATAGACTCCTAATCAGCCAGTTGGCTTAGAAGGAGCCAAGGGGGGGAGGGGTACACCTGCAGGGGGAAGAGGAGAGGGATCTTCGGGGGGAGAAGGGAGGATGACCTCCCCCCAGAGGGGTTGCCTTAGCCTAAGAGAGAAAGGATAGACGGAGGGGACTTTGGGGAGACAAGGTGGGATGTCCTAACCCCCCCAAAGGGAAACTAAGCTAAGTCTTAACCTCAGAAGGGAAGGAGAGAGTTCTTTATTCGGCCGAAGTTCGCATCAAACTACCAGCTCCGAAGCCAAGCGGGTCTTATATAGATGATGGTTGAGTTGCTAGATACCATTTTAATTCGTTACGAAAGCATACAGACTTTCTCTTGAAAATCGAAATTGACAAAAAGAAAATGATTATTAATTAAATAAATAGAATTTGCCTTCTACTGCCCAAAAAATAATATAATACGTACAATCGTCAAAATAATAGTTCATACGAAATACACACACACAATTGAACAACTTTCTCCTTACCTTATTTATATATATATATTATATATATTTATATTATATATATATATATAAATATATATAAATATATATATGTTAAAACCCCTCCGTCTATGGCCCTGGGGTGGTGGTTCGGATCGACGGGGGTTCTAGTTAGGAGGCAGCAACGGATATTTCTTCTATAACATTCTAATTCTTTTCTCTCGCTTTATGGTCGGTCGCCACTTGTTAAACTCTTGGCTACAGACTCGCCAGACTGTTTTGCCAATATCTCCTATGGTGCTTGGGTTGTCTCTTTCTTAATTTGGGCAAAGGGTCGCCAGTTGTTAATTCTTCTCTTTTTATAATACTCTGATACTTTCTCTGATACTAAAATTATCGACTTTTCTTTTATAACTTATCGACTTAACTGACTAAGTTCTTCTGAAGAGAGCACGGCTCGAAGGGGAAAATTAAAAGTGTTTCTCACTGTAATTTACTTCTAAAAATGTACAGGTAGTGGTCTGAATTTTACAGGGGTAGAGGTTCGACCTCTCTCGACCATGGCTCAGGCCGGAATCTAAAAAAATTAAGGAGGCAAGGGGCCTCTGCCCCCTCCTCGCAGCGAGGCTGCTAACAAGGGACCAAAACAGTCTCGTAATGAAGTGTCGTAATGAAGTGCTATTCATTTTACAAATACATGTATAATATAAACCTAAATGTTGGGGACGGCAGTTGAAGGTTAAGTTCCCCCCTTTTAAACACATGATCAGATGTTTGAAAGATTCCAAATAAAAATTTAAAAAATAAAAAACTAATTTGTATTTTTCGCCGAGTCTACATTTATGAAGGCGATATAATTTCATAGTAGTACATAAGTACAATTTGAGTACATAACTGAGTACGTATTAATTTTGGTTAATTACGGTTACAATTATGGATTACTTCACATTCGCTTATGATTGTCCATTACAGTTCTATTAAAGTACATTCTTACATTATATATTAAATCATTACATTTAATTACAGTTTCATTGAAGTACATTACGTCGTTTACCATTCTTACAGTGTTTTTATATATTTATATATGGTTATAATATACGGTTATAATATATGGTTATTATATATGGTTATTATATATGGTTATTAGTACAACACAAGTACATGAGACATGACACACATGATATAACATAACGCATGATAATGTTATAAATTCGAATCAGAGCGAAAGGAGATTTTTTATCTTTGAACCGTTCACCTATGCTAGAGTTCGCGAAATTTGATAACTTAACTAAGCATTTTCGAGTTCAATGCGGGAGGTGATATAATTAAAAATAACAATGAAAAAAATAATACGAGAACGTATTTTTGCGTTTTCGAACCAATGCATGAAGTTTTGCGTTTCATAGATTGACACGAGTAAAAATGAATATTTAATAAAATTTATATAGGATAATGATCAAGGGAAATTAATGACGGGAAAATGTGACGTATGGATGAATATGGTTCAATAATAATATTTATACTATATAACACCACAACATTATTATTAAACAATTTACCATACATTGAATACGGAAGATGTAAAAATACTAAGCACATGATTCAGTGTACAAGGTATGTAATGGGAAACGTAAAGAGAATTAAGTTATTTTATGACGTCATAGTGTATAAGTCATTATTAGAAAAGATGAGTTAGAGAAATACAGTAATGAATAAAGAAGTACATATCGAAATTCTATCCAAAACTCGCTTAGGCGATTTTGGTTTCTTATGTAAAAATGAACATTCAAACAAAAACTATACTAACATAAGTACTGCATGAAGATAATGAATCCATATAATGATGGTATAGGAATTATTCATTGTTCATTTTTACATATATATATAAAAATATATATAAAAAATAAATATATATATATTTATATATATATATAAGTATATATATATAAATATATATAAATATATAAAATATATATATAAATATATATAATATATAAAAATATATTTATAAATATATATAAATATATAATATATAGATATAAATATATATAAATATATAAAAATATATATATAAATATATAAAAATATAAAATATAAATATATATACATAATATATAAAAAAAAAATATATATATATAATATACTTCAATGTTCCTGAGGATGTCATTAGACGAAAGCGCTTGAGCACCATTTTGTGTTTCCTTTCCTTCGTGGTTTTATTCATCATATATATATTATATATATATAAATATATATGTATATATAATAAATATATATATAATATATATATATATATTATATTATTATATATATATATATATATATATATATATATATAAATATATATATATATATATATATATAATATATATATATATATATATAAATATATATATATATATATATAAGCACACCGGACAAAAATTAGTCACCCCTCTCAGAATGTACCTAATAACGAGTGACGGCGCCTCTGGCCTTGATAACCGCACGAATCCGGCGAGGCAGAGACTCTACGAGGTTGTGCATGTACTGAACATCGATTTGCTGCCACTCGTTCATCAGCCGGTCCCGAAGTTCCGCCAGAGTCCGTGGTGTCTATTCCTGCGCTTCACTTTCTGTTTCCAGCCTGAACAACACCTTCGACGCATTCAGGATTAAAGGCTTCATTGGACCTGCGATGTACTCGTTGCCTCCCATCATTGGAGAACAAACAAAAACGGGACTCATCGGACCAAATTAAACGTTTCCAATCTGCCGCAGTCCAGTTTTTGTGCCTCTGAGCCCATTTATAACGTGCCAATTTGTGACTTGCTGTTAACAGCGGCCTCTTCCGTGGTACCCTACTCCAGATGTCCATCGCATGCAGTTCTCGTCGCAATGTCTGTTCGGAAATTGGTCGCTGGAGAACCTCATAGGTTTGTTGGAGCAATTGTTCTCTGGTTTGAAAACGATTTGCAGTTACTAGACGAGAAACATGGCGGCGGCCCCTATTGTCGAGAATTGCTTTCCGGCAACAGTTACGCCGTCGATTGTCAGTTGATTGCGAACTACACCACTCTTTGTAAACTCGCTGGACAGTACGCGTTGACACACCAACAAATTGAGCTACTTTCAGACATTTTGTGTCCGGGGCTCTGCCAAACACGATGGCTCCTTTTTGCCACTGAGTAACGTCTGCCTCACGACCCATTTTGCAGACTTTATCCAAAACACACTTTGTTCTTCACCACCTCACGAAACAGATCTGATCCTGTGTGCTACGTCACCGCTACTTGTCACTTACCAATGCTACATCAGCGCCCTCTGTGTGACCTTGAACTTCCTACTATCGGTGCTATTAGGGGTGACTAATTTTTTGTCCGGTGTGCTTATATATATAAATATATATAATATATATAAATATATATATATAATATAATATAATAAAAATATATATATATATATAATAATATATATATATATATATAATATATATAATATATATATATATATATATATATATATATATATATATAAATATATATAAAATATATTATAATATAAAATAATAATATATATATATATATATATTATAATATATATCTATTTATATTTATATTATATATATATATTTATATATATATATTTATATTTATATATTTATTATATATATTTATATTTATATATATTTATATTATATATATTTATATATATTTATATTTATATATATATTCATATATATATATTTATATATTATATTTATATATATTTACATATATTTATATTTATATATATTTATATTTGGAGTACGCGGTCCAATTTTGGAATCCGCATATGCGCAAAGATATAGACAAAATCGAAAGAGTTCAAAGACGAGCAACTAAGATGATTCCGTCTCTTAGGTCAAAGTCGTACGAGGATAGGCTTAAAGAGTTAAAATTGACTACACTCGAGACTAGGAGGATAAGGGGTGATCTTATCCAGGTTTTCAAAATTATGAATGGGTTTGATAACGTAGATAGAGACAGCTTTTTCGAAATATCTCAATATAATAGGACTAGAAATAACGGGTGTAAGTTGACAAGTAGAAGGTTCGAGACAGCAGTTGCGAAAAACTTTTTTACGCATAGAATAGTAAATAGCTGGAATAGTTTGCCGGTAGAAGTAATTAATAGCACGTCTATAAACATGTTTAAGAATCGATTGGACGCGCATGTTGATAGAAAGGGTATAGTTTAAGGTAGTAAAATTAAGGCTTTGTGGGGATAGATCCCACAGCTCAACACAAGTGTTGTTGGATATAGGGAGGCAGCGTCTTGGGTTAGGGGATACTTTCTGTCCTTACACACCCTATTTAAAGAGATTCCTCTGCCGAGCGGTGCCCCCCATAGTACTGTGAGGTATTGAAAAACTCATGATCTTCACTTGCCCCACAAACACCTTTAAATGGGAGACCCATAATGGGTGCACACACATTTCTACATTACTGTACAGTCTTTACAGCCACACCTACACTTTTCCTCGTAAGTGTATATATTGTAATGTATATGGTTGTAAATTTGACTTGGTCCGCAATCGATATGAACCGTGACTTGATGGATACCGTAATGAAATTGACTGGATTCTTTGGATCTGATATATTTGCATGTCCGTTATATAATAGATATGGAGTGTAACATATTTGTGGATAGTAGTCTATTATGACTTGATCCTCTGGATCGAGAGATTCTATCTTTAGTTTTAAATCGATAATTAATTATTTTTAAATTGATAATGTATATGGTTGTAAATTTTGACTTGGTCCGAAATCGATATGGACCGTGACTTCATGGATACCGTAATGAAATTGACTTGATTCTTTGGATCTGATATATTTGAATGTCCGTTATAAATAGATATAGTATGTAACATATTTGTGGATAGTAGTCTATTATGACTTGCTCCTCTGGACCGAGAGATTCTATCTTTAGTTTTAAACCGATAATTAATTATTTTTAAATTGATAATTATTTAGTTTCGTAAAAATTGGTCGTTGCCAATTTACCGGCAGTTTTTAAATAAGTTTCTTATGTTCTTGTGGTTCGGAACTCACGTAAAATTGTAGGTCCCCTCCGCCACCACGGAGGACATACACAATACACGATTAGGAACACAGTTAGGTAGACCAGCCATGAGTGGATCCTAGGGTCTTTGTTGGTCTGAAACATTATAACATTATAACATATTATATATATATATATATATATTTATATATATATATATTTATATATATATATATACATATAATATTTATATATTTATATATATATATACATATATATATTTATATATATATA
Source organism: Bathynomus jamesi (assembly GCA_023014485.1). Taxonomy (NCBI): domain Eukaryota; kingdom Metazoa; phylum Arthropoda; class Malacostraca; order Isopoda; family Cirolanidae; genus Bathynomus; species Bathynomus jamesi. The sequence continues at coordinate 47,729 of JAJOZX010004900.1, forward strand.
TATATTTATATATATATATATTTATATATATATATACTTATATATATATATTATATATATATAGATATATATATATATATATATATATATATATATATATATATATATTATATATATATATATACTTATATATATATATATATATATATATATATATATTATATATATTTATATATATATATTTATATATATATATATTTATATATATATATATTTATTTATATATATATTTATATACATATATATATATTTATATATATATATATGTATATTTATATACATATATATCTATATATATATATATATATATATATATATATATATATATATTAGGGTGATGCAAAAGTGGGGGAGTAAAATTTTTTTGTTTCAAATTTTTGAGATACCCTCTCATTTGGTTTACTTTGGTGGAAAAATGATCCTAGGGAAATTTCGGGTCAAAATTCGAATATTTGGAGGTCACGCCCGCCATTTGAAAATTTGCTGATTTCCATGTCACCCAGGAGGTACAGCAAGCGTCACGTTACTTTTTTTTTGAGTGGAAGTTCCCCACGAGGCCTATCATACCACCTTCCTCTTTTCCATTTGTTCATAAACAGATACAATACAATAGATATTTACAATAGATACATAGAATGGATATACTCGTAAATTTTACTGTTGCGTCAAAGATACGAGAGTTTTCTTAGTTTTGTCCGGAAGCTTCTTCCGATAATTTGATACAACTTGCAGTAGATATTGCTTCTGTTGTTCATCATTGGTAATTAATTTGTTATAATCTTCAATCAATTTCACTCCTCTTTCAGCAATATCATTAACAACTTTCATGTGATTCACTACGTTCTTTGCAACCCAATAACTCTCATCGAGAAGCCAATCTTCTACTGGTTTGCTCAAGAACGTTGAAGACAATCCGAGTATACTGAGAAGGACTTTGTGTTAGCAGTTACAAAATCTTCAAGCTGCTTATTGTCAATAGTTTTGATGTCTATTTGTGTCTTCTTTGGAGGATCTGGCTCCGAAGATTTTGTAAGAGCCTCCTTCATTTTTCTTTTGGTGTCAAAGCTGATTTTATCATCAAAGAAAGCCAATGCGATCAACTCTTCTGAGAGATACCACAAATGATTCTTGAATTTTTCTAAAGCAGCATTTGCTAGTTGTTCATTTGTGCTTTTGTAGCTGTGAAGATTCTTGAGAAGACTCAGATCATTTCGTGGAGCACTTGCTGCGCAGGGTGCTGAAAACCAATGCTTAATATAAATTGAAACAGAAAACCAACAAATTTCTTTTAGATTTCTTTCTTCTATTGCTGTTATTTTGAACTGACTTTTGAACATAAAGATTTTCATTGAATAAATGACTTTCGCCATCCAACGGGCTCTATGATAAGCCCCAGGCTTCCTGAATTTTATTCCAGTCGTTGGAGTACCGCCAAGCAAGATGATTGTCAGTTCCAATAACTCTCTGTAATCGTCCGCGAGGTTGATCTTCATTGATTTTTCTTGCTGCAAAGTTGATGATTTCCTCTTTTTCCTTTTGTGGATAATTTTCTAATTTATCGTATGAAGTTAGATTAATCTTATTCCAGTTTGTTTTGAATCTTTTGAATAACTGAATGTCAGGGCCTGATGAAGCCTGTAATGCAGCGGATACCACTGCTTCCAACATGATTTCAAGGATATGGTGTCGACAAGGACACCACAACAAATCTTTCTCCATTTTCTGTTCAATTAGGACACAAGCTCCGTTTTTACGACCTGTGTTCGATGCAGTTGTATCGAAACACATGCCTTTTACCTTATCTATTAGATTCCAATCAATGATCGCCTGATGTACTGCATTTGCAGTATCCTTTCCTGTGCCATGATCTATATTTGGCACTCCAAGCAGTTGATCTTCTCCACTGCCAGAGATTAGGACTGGCAACCGATCAAACACCTCATTCCCGGTAATGTCTTCGAGGAGTTTGCCATCCCAATGAACAATCAAGGGTTTGTCAGCTTGAAATTCTTCTTTCAAGTTTTCACTGAACTTCTTTCTTGATTTCTGTCTTGCCCTGCGAATCGATGAGTAGCTAACATTGTAATTCTCTGGATCTTTTCCAACATTTGCGATCGTTGGAATAATTATTAAAGAGGCTGATCGGTCGCTGATCTTAGCAACATCCAATGAGGAAAGCAGATTTTTCATTCATAATCTTGAATTTTTTTCTTGGAAGGCCTCTTTTGGATGTTGAGGGCACTTCCAGATCTACTTCTTCTTCCGTAGATGCAGGTGAATCACTGCAGGAACTGCTGCTGCTTGCAAGAACAACTGTTTCATCAAATGCACTTGATTCATGTAACCTTTTCTTATCCATTTTTTCATGTCTCTTCGCAGCTTCCTTTCGACGTTTTTCTTCATCCTTATCAACTGCCATCATTTTACCCTTTCGACCTTCCCTTTGTAGCCGTAGAAACTCTCTATCTTCCTCAATAGTTATTAACTCGTTAGCATTTGCATGCGCAATATCAAAGAGTCCACCCAATTTTTCTTTCATGTATTCTCTTTCTCTATTGAAAACTTCGATTTTTTTCCTTTGCTCTTCTTCAGCCCTTGCCACTCATCATACAGTTTATTTAATTTCTCTTCACAACATTACATTTCTGGGTTGTTGGTATTCCTGCTCTCTGCCACACTTCCAATACATCATTAACGGTTTGAAGTTAATGCTTCTCTGACAGTTTCATTCTTGATATGTTTATAATTCATGAATAAGGAAATTACTTCTTTCTTTGATGGAAGCTTACTTTGATTCAATTTATCTATTTGTTGACCGATCAGCCAGATATCTGTTGAGCTTCTTGATCTCATTTTTGTCACAATTAAGATAGAGGAAATAGAAGAGAAATTGAGGCGGAGAGACTCACTGATATAGCACCTCTCCTGGACACTGCCACAAGCACACTGCGATACCGATTTCCTTGAACGCTATTTGCTCATATACGCATCACCTACCACTCTGCCTGCAGCAAAACCTGCACAAACCTGCAACCTGCAACAAACCTGCAACAAAAATAACAAATTCAAAAAATTTGATTTTACTCTAATTTTTTGTAATTTTCAAATTTTCAATTGGCGGGCGCGACCTCTGATGTTATTTGTTTGACCTGAATTTCTCACAGGGTGTTTTTGTGACAAATTGGAACAAATGAGGGGGTATCCCTAAAAATCCACGATGGTCATGATTTGTGCATCACCCTAATATATATATATATTATATACATATTATATATATATATTATATATATATTATATATATATATATAATATATATATAAATGTAAAAAGTGAACAATGAACAATTCCTACACCATCATTATATGAATTCATTGTCCATTTTTACATAAGAAACCAAAAATCACATAAGCGAGTTTTGGATAGAATTTCGATTTGTACGTCTTTATTCATTCCTGTATTTTTCTAATTCATCTTTCTAATAATGACTTATACACTATGACGTCACAAAATAACTTTATTCTCTTTACGTTCCCACTCTGTGTCTCTAATTCGTTCTTGTAAATCTTCCTAACAATGATTTGTACTATACGTAAAAATTCAATAACTATGACGTCACATTTTCCCGTCATTTATTTCCCTAAGGACTAAACACTCTATAGAAGTCATTATTTATATGTTATGTAGTATAAATATAATTATTATTCAACCACACTCATTCTTACATTCATATCTTATCTGACCATTATCCAATATAAATTTTATTAAATATTCATTTTTACTCGTGTCGGCGCGAAACTTTAGGTTCGTTCGAGAACGCGAAAAAACGTTCTCGTATTATTTTTTTCATTTTTATTTTTAATTATATGACCTCCCGAGGTGAACTTAAAACAATGCTTAGTAAGTGATCGAATTCCGCTGACCGACAGAATTGAACGCTTCTAAGATAAAAAAATCTCCTTTCGCTTTGATTCGAATTTATAACATTATCATTGCGTTAGTCTATCATGTGTGTTATGTGCCCATGTACTTGTATTATATTTCTAACATCTTAATTGTCTATTAATATGAAACACTGTCAAAACAAGACAAAATTATAGGAACTGTTTAATTGTAATTAACTGTAAATTAACAATAACTTGTAATGTACTTTAATGAAACTGTAATGAACAATAACGTTGTAATGTACTTCAGTGAACTAATTAAATGTAATGATTTAATTTATAATGTAAGAATGTACTTTATAGAACTGTAATTAAACAACAAGTGAATGTGATTAATTGGTAATTGTAATCGTAATTGTAATGAACCAAAATTAATACGTACTCAGTCATGTACTCAAATTGTGCTTATGTGCTATTACGAAATGATATTGCCGTCAAAAATGTAGAATCGGCGATACTGTTTGCTTTTTTATTTATATTTTTTTTATTGTTTTAGTTGAAATCTTTAAAAAACATCTGATCATGTGTTTAAAAAGGGGGAAATTTAACCTTCAACTGTTCTCCCCCAAACATTTAAGTTATATTATACGTATATTTGTAAAAATACACCACTTCTGATTAGCACTTCTGATTACCACTTCAGATTAGCACTTCATCATTGTACTTCAGATTAGCACTTCATCATTGTACTTCAGATTAGCACCTCATTAGGAGGGGGCAGAGGCCCCTTGCCTTCTTTATATTTTTAGATTCCGGCCTGAGCCATGGTCGAAAGAGGTCGAACCTCTACCCTTGTAAATTCAGAGTACTAACTGTAATTTTTAAGAAGTA
>JAJOZX010004900.1:57500-85000 GCA_023014485.1 Bathynomus jamesi
TTTGAAAAATGTATAATAATAATATACCTTTCCATTTTTTATTCATTCATTTCAATAAACTAAGATGATGATGCAATACAAATTTGCAAGTAAAGAGAAATAATCAACGCATTTAATAAAAACTTTTTTTTTTATTTACAAGGAAGACAAACGCAGCGTGTCTTTGAGAGAGAGCAAGTTGACCCAAATTCCTTTGCGTAGCTTTCAAAAAGGCCTCGGGGTAAACAGGTGTGATTCTTTGGCGTTCCTGGTTCAATTTCCACCTCATCTAACAACGTGGAAATAAATTTTACTGTTGTACGTATTATATTATTTTTTGTGCAGTAGAAGATAAATTCTATTTATTTGTTAATAAACAGTTTTTATTGTTAATATTGGTTTTAATAATTGATTCTCTTAAAAGGAGAAAATTCATTTGCTTTAAATTAATATACTTTTGGCATTTTTTTCTGATTTTCATTCACATAATATATACGGAGGTGTGTGTGTGTGTGTGTGTGTGTATAGATTTGAGAATGTTAATGGAACGATTTCTTTTGCTAAGCCAATTGTTTAGTGAATTTTTTAATGTTATTATTGTTTTAATTCACTTTAAGGTGAAAATCCGTTTATATATATATATATATATATAAGGAATGACAAAATTAAATACTGTTAATATGATTCTTTATATATATATATATATATATATATATATATATATATATATATATATATATAAAAGGTAAGGAGAAAGTTGTTCAAGTGTGTGTGTGTGTGTGTGTGTGTGTGTGTGTGTGTGTGTTCGTATGAACTATTATTTTGACGATTGTACGTATTATATTTTTGGGGCAGTAGAAAGCAAATTCTATTTATTTAATTGAAAATTAAAATCGACAAAAAGAAAATGATTATTAAGAGAAAGTCTATGCTTTGGTAACGAATTAAAATGGTATCTAGCAACTCACGCTAATAATGTATACCTGTACAATTAAAATAAAAAATGGTATCAGGCAACTCAACCATCATCTATATAAGACCCGCTTGGCTTCGGAGCTGGTAGTTTGATGCGAACTTCGGCCGAATAAAGAACTCTCTCCTTCCCTTCTTAGGTTAAGACTTAGCTTAGTTTCCCTTTGTGGGGTTAGGACAGCACACCTTGTCCCCCCAAAGTCCTCCTCCGTCTATCCTCTCTCACTTAGGCTAAGGCAACCCCTTTGGGAGAGGTCATCCTCCCTTCTCCCCCCGAAGATCCCTCCCCTCTCCCCCCCTTCAGGTGTACCCCTGCCCCCCCCTTGGCTCCTTCTAAGCCAACTGGCTGATTAGGAGTCTATAAGACAACGGCCACTCGGCTGGAGTCTTAGTGTACACTTGGCTACTGCCAGGTGAACACCTCTCTTCCTTCCTCTCCTTCTCCTGTCTTTCTCTTGGGGGATAACGCCGCCTCCAAGTTTCATGACCCCTTGTTGCACCTGCAGCATCCCCCCATCCCCTTTGCAACATTGAGTTGTTACATACCCCCACACACTTTGAAACATTGAGTTGTTACATAACCCCACCCCCTTTGCAATATTGATCATTATCTCTTGCAACATTGCAACATTCCTGCACTCTAACTTTTGCGGCTATACTACTCACCCCTTAGCCTCCTAGTCTCGAGTGTAGTCAATTTTAACTCCTTAAGCCTATCCTCGTACGACTTAGAGTTCAAAGACGAGCAACTAAGATGTTTCCCTCGCTTAGGTCATTCGATTTTATCTATATCTTTGCGCATATACGGATTCCAAAATTGGACCGCGTACTCCAAATGGGGCCTAACTAATGATTTATAAAGAGGAACTATAATATCGCGCGATTTGTACTCAAAATTTCGAGCTATAAAACCTAACACTTTGTTTGCCTTATTGACCGCTGCTGTACTTTGTTTCGCTACTTTTAAATCACCAGTGACTATAACTCCTAAATCTTTTTCTTGCTCTATGCTTGTTAAATCTTTCCCTGACATACTATACGCAAAATTACCGTTACGCGAACCTATATGCAAAATTTTGCACTTAACGTTAAATCTCATTTGCCATGTGACTGACCAATCAACGATTTTATTCAGATCTTCCTGGATTTTACTTCTATCTTCGTTATTAATCGCCATACCACGCAGCTTCGTGTCATCTGCAAACTTTGAAACTGTACTGACTATGCCGACATCTAAATCGTTAAGATATATAAGAAAAAGCAAGGGGCCCAATACACAACCCTGAGGAACGCCACTCGCTACATTAGCCCAACACGACTCCGCTCCATCAACGACCACCCTATGTTTCCTACCTCGCAACCACTTTTCTAGCCAATTTTTTACTACACCCATGATTCCATCAGCCTTAGTTTTTTCAATGAGTCTTTTGTGCGGCACGGTCTCAAACGCTTTTTGAAAATCTAAATACACTACATCAACCCCCCGATGTCTATCGTAAATGTCAACCATTGCTTTGGAAAAATTCTAAAAGATTAGTTAAGCAAGATTTGTTTCGCCTAAAACCGTGCTGCGTATTTCTAACTAGTTTATGCAATTCTAAGTGTTCGACTATACAATCCCTAATTATTGATTCCAGTAGCTTACCTACAACAGACGTTAAACTGATTGGCCTATAATTTCCCGCCGCACCTTTATCACCTTTCTTAAAGATAGGTGTTACGTTTGCTAACTTGAAATTATCTGGTACGCACCCCTCAGAAATAGACGCATTAAAAATCTTTGTTAGCGGCACAACAATGCTATCTTTTAATTCTTTTAGTTGTATGGGATATATGGAATCCGGCCCCGGTGATTTACGCGTTTTCATTTTATCAATATAGCGCATTACCTCCCCTTCACTAACCACAATATTATCCAAAATATTACCATTATCAAAAGGTATTATGTCTATGACCGTAGGGATATTCGTTACATCTTCTATAGTAAAAACTGACGTAAAAAATTCGTTTAGCAAGGTAGCCATTTCCTTGTTTTCAGAAACTAGATCTCCGTTTACATTTTTCAAAGGCCCCAAGACACTTTTTACTGGATTTCTATTATTGACGTATTGAAAGAATCGCTTGGGGTTTTCTTTACCGTCACGAGCTATGGAGATTTCAAATTCGCGCTTGGACTTTTTTATTACACTTTTCGCTTCACGCCTTAGAGATATGTAGTTGTTTCGTAACCACAAATTGTCTTTATCGCACTTATGTAGCCTATAAGCCCTATCTCTACTCTTTATAATGTCTCCTACTCTAGAAGTAAACCACAAGGGCTTGTTGTTTACTTTCGCACGCTTAATTTTGTACGGTACACATTCCTCATTTATAGTCCTAAATACTGTTTCGAACGATTCCCACATTAGTTTTGCGTTGGAGTTCCCCATTACGTTTTCCCAATTGACGTGTGACAATTTATTTCGAAATTTACAAAGTCTGCGTGCTGGAAGTTAGGAATTTTAGTCGAGTTAGTTGGTTTCGAGTGACTTACTGAGAGGACAAACTCTACCATATTGTGATCGCTATTGCTTAACGGTTCTATTACTTGAAGATCAGTAATTAGCCTATCATCCGTAGTTATTACTAAATCTAAAATACTGTCCAACCTCGTAGGTTCCCCAACCTTTTGAATAAGAAAGCTATCCTCGAGAAAATTAACTAAACGATTACCTTCCGCGTCTCCCTGCATTGTATCGTAATTCACGTTGGCGCAATTAAAGTCACCCATAACTAAAGCCTGCTCACTACCGATTATTCTCTTTAGTTCACGATATAACGCTTCGTCCGTATCAGCTGTTTGATTAGGGGGCCTATATATAACCGCAACAAGTTTGAAATCGTTCAATTTAAGTTCTGCTATAGTCGAATCTATCGGTTCTGGAATTGTGTGCTTTACTTCTATAACGTTCGCAATATTATCTTTGATATACAACATAACACCGCCTCCGCCTACCTATTCTGTTTTTAACAAAAAGTCTATAACCTTTAATTTGATACTCCCCTACAAAGTCACGTGTTTCAGTGCTAAGCCACGATTCATTTATCGCAATTACATCATAGTCTTTACAAGCAATTAAAGAAAAAAATTCGTTTATTTTATTTCGTAGGCTACGAGCATTTAAGGATAGAACCTTCAAATTGTTTGTAATGCGACACCTTCGCGAGCGCAGGGGAAATTTGTGGAATTTACGCTGGGACCGTTCGAGTTACGGCAGCCTGAAAAGAAGAGACAGTATTATGAAATAGTCTTCCTAAACGCGCAGCTCCAACGTCATTAAGATGAAGTCCATCTTCGAGGAACAAGTCCCTCCTGCCGTAGAAACTGTTCCAAAAATTCGCAAAATGCACTCCTTCCTGTTGGCAAAGAGACTTTAGGTTATTGTTAATATAGGTCGCCTTGCTGTAGAAATCGTTACGTTGGATAATTCGAGGAAGTATACCTGTTAAAACAATCTTATTAGTTTTTCCTTTAGTCGCTCTAGTAAGTCCCTGTACCTAGCCAGCAGTTCTTCCGATCTAGAATTTAAAACGTTATTAGTACCGACATGAATAACATACGTTGTGTTCTCGGCGGTACCGTCTGTAAAATGGTCAACACTATTAGTTATATCCTCCACCCTTGCACCAGGGTAGCAGTAACGGCGCCTACGACGAGGGTTTCTCCCACAGAATTCCTCGAGCTGCCCTCGAACAATGGAATCGCCAACGAGTCGTATTTCCGGTTCATCAGCATCTTCGAAACCTAAAACAGAAAACTTATTGCTTGTTATTACTGGTAGACAAGTCTTAGATTTTCTCAATGGGGCTCCATTACGCACTCGAACGAAGGGTTGGGAACTAGGGGGAGAGAGAGGACTATTAATACTATTTATATTATTAGTAGAAACTGAAGCAGGAAGGGTCGTAACTAGAATCTCAAGGGATTCTAATTTTGCCGTCAGAAGCATCACGCTTTCTCAAGCCTCACCCTGGCCTCCCTCTCACGTTCTAATACGTTCCTCAGGACTTCCATGCTTGAGCAACACCTGCAAACTAAAACTGTTCATTATTATTAGCCATTGTAAACGCGTAAGCGGAAAATTTCCCTTCACAGCGACTGCAAGTACTTGAAGGGGGTGCCATGCTTTTAATTAGTTTAAAAAAAAACAAAAAAAAAACGAGCGTTTGGAAATTAATAAATTACAACGTAGGTCTACCGCCTGCTTATTGTGCCGTCACTTGCGAAAACCCGCACAAATGTTCTTGAAAGGCAGAAACAGGTTCTTGTAACAATTTTATGCTAATTGAATATATAATTAAGCTACCGACGAAAGATCTGTTAAAGAAAAAGTATTAAATGAAACTTATCTGTCCGCTCTTTACCGACTTAATCCCTTTTTTCCCTACAGTAAGTGACCATTCGGGAGGTCAGGTAGAGTGTGAAGGGAAAATGAATCTTAAGAAACCTCGTTTCTGATAGATTTGAAAAACAACAAAGGCAAACGAAGGCAATTTCAACCTTATGAAACCTCGTGTAGTAATAGATTCGGGAACAAACAAGGCACTAGCCTTGGTTTAGTCAAGTAATATAGTAATGAATAAATTTAATAAATGAAATATATTCGTTAATGAATGATTATTAACAAGTAATTTCGTTAAGAATGCACCAAACACTTTTTTTTTTTAAAGACACTTGAACGAAAACCACTTTTTCACTTGGTAACACTGGACACTCGATAAAACACGTCTGTTCACAAGGAAAGACTGATCACAAGGAAAGACACACACATATATATATACACACACACACATATTATATATACACACACACACACATATTTTATATATATACAGGGTGTACATAAAGTCAGGATCTATTTTTGTGAAATTATTTTTTTCTATTTTTCTTTTCAGAAGCCCTTAGAATGAATGCAGAAGAGCGTGTGGCAATAGTAATTTGGCGAATCGAGGGAAAGAAATACAATGACATCACAGAGAAGTTTAGAAGATTTCATAAGCTGGGGCCAATAGACAAGACAATACGAAAATTGGTGAACAAATTTAAACGAACGGGATCTGTAAATGATGAAGCAAGATCAGGACGACCGTGTATGTCAGATCTTACCGTGAATGCAGTACGCGGAATTATCACTGAGGAGCCACGTACGTCCGTTCGTGCTGCATCACACAGACTCGGCCTCCCGACGTCATCTGTGCACAAAATTCTGAAAGTTAATTTGCAGAAGAAAAGCTATCATTTGCAGGTTTTACATGATTAAGATTTCCCTCGACGAAGTGCTGTGTGTGCTGATCTCGTAGAACAAATCTGGAGTGATAATTTAATGGACAACATTCTCTTTAGTGATGAAGCCACTTTCCATACGTGTGGAAAAGGAAATCGCCATAACTGTCGAATTTGGGCAGATGAAAGACCGAATGATTTCGTCCAAAATTATTGGGAAAGAGACTCGCTAAAGTTAATGTCTGGATGGGTTTAACAAAATCTAAGGTTTATGGTCCTTTTTTCTTTGCTGAAGCTACAGTTACGGGGCTTATTTATCTGGACATGTTGCAGCAATTCCTTGAACCTCAGCTGATTGGGAATAGGATTGTTAGTACCGTCGTCTATCAACATGATGGTGCTCCTTGTCACTATGCCAAAATTGTTCAGGATTATCTAAATGGACATTTTCCAAATCGCTGGATCGGACGCGGAAGCAACAGACCTTGGCCAGCGAGATCACCAGATTTAACCCCTTTAGATTTCTTTGCATGGGGCTTTATCAAATCGCACGTCTATCAGACGAAGATTACGTCTTGAAAACTTACGTACACGTATACGAACTGCTGCAGATAACATAACCCCGCAAATGCTCCAGAATGTGTTTAGAAATGCTGCGGAACGATTTGAGCTGTGCAGGGATACTGATGGGCGTCACGTCAAATCCTACTCTTAATTATTTAATAAATGTTACCACTTTATCATTTTATGATTGAATTCCATGTAATTTCCAAGTGCTTCACAAAAATAGATCCTGACTTTATGTACACTCTGTATACACACACACACATATATATATAATTATATATATATATATACATACATATATACACCTTACCTTATGAACCTTATGTTGTTTCGTGCGTTGGTCTCTTCACACGGAGGTCAAGCTGGTGGCCCCGCCTCTAGGTCTGGCCTGGTGGAGGAGTGAGTTGCTTTCTTGCGCTCTCCATCGTACATAGCCAGGCACGCCCGGCTCATCTGGTACTGTCCTGAGCCAGGCATCCAGTCTTTTCTTCAAGACTTCAACTTTGACCCCCGTTACGTTTCTGAGGTCCTTAGGAAGCTCGTTGAAAAGTCTTAGCCCCCTGACAACCAAGCTATTTTCCTTCAGGGTTGAGGAGGTCTCTTGTCGGGCCTTTAATTTGGGAACACTACACATTCTGCCTTTCCTATTTTCCAGTGTTTGAATGGTAATTGGGTTTAGTTTTAGGTTTGGTACCAGTTTTTCGATCATTTTCCATATGTAGATGATGTACCTCTCTTCTTCTTTCCAGTGAGTACAGATTTAGTTTAGTAGTCTTTCCCAGTAGTTGAGTTCAGCCATCAATCTTGGCTGTGAAATGCCTTTGCGTTTCTTCTAGTTTATTAGTTTCTTCTTTTTTATATGGGGACGTCAAAACTGAGCAGTATTCAAGTTTTGGTATAATCAGTGTTTTTAGCAGGGGAATCATTACTGTCCTGTCCCTTCTCTTGAACGTTCTTAGTACCTGTCCGGCGACTGTTTTTGCTTTATTTATCGCTATCTGATTTTGTGTTTCGAATTTCGCATCATCTGTCATTATTATCCCGAGATCAATCGCTTTCGTGCTTCTCTGAATTTCCTGTCTATCTGGAGCATAATATGCAGTCTGTTTAAGTTCTTCTTTTCTACCATATCTCAAGAGCTGAAATTTCTCGGCGTTGAATGAAATGTCTTCTGACCATTTGTACATTTTGTTCGTGTCCCTCTGCAAGGCCTCCACGTCACGTACATCGCTGATTTTTCTGCTGATCTTTGTATCGTCTGCAAAGGATGTTACTATACTGTTGCTGTTTACTCCGCTGTCCATGTCTGTTAGCATGATAATGAACAGGAGTGTGGCCAGTACCGTCCCTTGTGGTACTGAGCTGCGTACTTCCGATTCTGATGATATACCTTGAATTTTGACGACCTGCAGACGATCTCTAAGGAAGTTTTAGATCCATTTTTCCACTTAGCACATAAAATTAAATATATGGGAATAACAGGCAATTATACCATGGTCACATTTATCGAAAGCTTTAGCAAAATCTGTGTATATAATATCGTAGTTGTCATTGCCTTCCAATGCATCTAGGATATTGTTATAGTGTTCTATTAGTTGTGATATGCATGATCTACCTGATCGGAATCCATGCTGACTTACGTTGAATCTTTCCCGTGTCTCCAGGAAATCATAAATTTTCTCTAACTACTCTTTCAAATACTTTGGTGAGGTGGGACGTCAATGACACTGGTCTATAGTTCTTTGCTTGAGATCTGTCCCCTCCTTTATATATAGGGACAATGTTTGCTCTTTTCAAGATGCTCGGTATTTCCCCAGTGTCTAGGGATCTTCTCCATATCCAGTATAAAGGTGTAGCTATTTCATTTTTACAGTTTTTAATCAATAATGCGTTCCAATTGTCCGGACCTGCAGCTGAATGTGGTTTCATTTGTCCTATAGCTATCGCTACATCTTCTGGTGTAAAATCAGTGTTATGTACTCTCCTTGCAATTCCTCTTCAAAGAATGCATTTATGTCAGGTATGGCTTTGTCACTTTTTGGTGTACTGAAAACTGATTCATATTGAGCTCTCAATGTATCAGATATTTCTTTTGGATCGTCGGTTAGTTCATTATTTCCCGTCCTTAAGGGCCAAATAGCGGCGCGCGTTTTTGTCTTCCTTTTTGCATAGCTATAGAAGTATTTTGGATTTTCCTTTATTGCTTCTACCGCCTTTTCCTCTTCCCTCTCTGTATGGTCCTTAATCAGGGCTTGTATTTCCCTATCGATACCCTCCAGTCTTTCTTTTATTGCTTTCCTGTCATTATCTCTGCAGTTACCTAACTTCGCCTCCACTCTCTTTCTTTTGCGGAATAGGCTTCTCTTTTGTCTCTCTACCCAGCTCCTCATTCCTTTTGGCTGTGATTTCGGAGCATATTTTTCTAAAATTCTCAGCGTTTTTTCCTCAAAGGTTGTCAGCATTTCTTCAGTTTTATTCTCGAAAATTGTTCTCCATTCTATTTGGGCCATGTGCGATCTGATTGCTTCCCAATTTATAGTCTTCGAGTTTAAGTTAAAGGCCCCGAATTTACTTCTTTCCACAATATGTGGACTGTCTTTTAATGCTGTCGTCATATTTGTTGATATCCGGATTAAGTTGTGGTCTGAGATAATGGTTGGGGTTATTTTTATATCAGCAATCAAGTTCGTGTTATTCGTGAATACCAGATCCAGGCAGTTATTTTTTCTGGTATTTTCTGTTATCTCCTGTGTCAGCATAAACTGACATACATATATATATACACACATATATATATATATACACACACACACACAAATATATATATATACATACATATACATACATATACAGGGTGGGCCGAAAGTCTGGATCCATAGGAAAATATTTATTTTAATACATAAATTACAACAAATGGTAAATACTTAAAATGAATATCAACTTTAACTCGTAAATGTGTATCCGTGATACTGTACAGTGGTTCGTACTCCAGTATAAACAACAAATTATAACAAATGCTCAAATTGGCGGCCTCTGACATCGAGACACTTAGGGATGGAATTTATGATTTTTAATAATTCTTCGAATTGACGTTCTCGAGATGCGTGTTTCATTTGATAATCTTCTTGTTGACTTTAATGGACTATTCGTTAAAGTTTCACATACCATTGCAGAGGTATTTTCATCAGTTGCAGTTTTTGGACGACCAGAACGCCGTCGATCATGTACACTTCCTGTTTCTTTGAAACGTTTAAACAACTTGCCAACAGTCGCATGTGTTACTGGATGCTTATCAGGATGATGTCTGTTGAATTCGGTTGCAACTTCTCTGTGTGTAGCGCCCTGTCTTGCGTACATGAGCACAAGTTCTACCCGGTCTTCTGTTAGATTCGAAGCCATTTCTGGGCTGAAATAAAAAAGTATTTGAGTATTTATGCTGGAGTACGAACTACTGTACAGTATCACGGATACGCATTTACGAGTTAAAGTTGATATTCATTTTAAGTATTTACCATTTGTTGTAATTTATGTATTAAAATAAATATTTTCCTCTGGATCCAGACTTTCGGCCCACCCTGTATATACATACACATACACACACATATACACACATATATAATGTTATAATGTTTCAGACCAACAAAGACCCTAGGATCCACTCATGGCTGGTCTACCTAACTGCGTTCGTAATTGTGTATTGCGCATGTCCTCCGTGGTGGCGGAGGGGACCTACGATTTTACGTGGGTTCCGAACCACAAGAACATAACGAGAAATTTTTATAGTGGGCACACTAGTGGCCACTTCGGCCCATCGAGCTGGCTCCACTATGTAAAAACTGCCTGTACATTGGCAAGAACCAATTTTTACAAAACTAATTAATTATCGATTTAAAACTAAAGATAGAGTCTCTCGATCCAGGGGATCAAGTCATAATAGACTACTGTCCACAAATATGTTACACTCTATATCTATTTATAACCGACATGCAAATATATCAGATCCAAAGAATCCAGTCAATTTCATTACGGTATCCATCACTACCAGTACCTTGCCAACCAAAAATAAGACACGGTCCATATCAATTGCAGACCAAGTCACAATTTACAACCATATACATTTCCATATATACACTTAGGAGTAAATGTGTAGGTGTGGCTGTAAAAACTGTACAGTAATGTAGAAATGTGTGGGCACCCATTATGGGTCTCCCATTTAAAGGTGTTTGTGGGGCAAGTGAAGATCATGAGTTTTTCAATACCTCACAGTACTATGGGGGGCACCGCTCAGCAGAGGAATCTCTTCAAATGGGGTGTGTTAGGACAGAGTATCCCCAAACCCAAGATGCTGCCTCCCTATATCCCACAACACTTGTGTTGAGCTGTGGGATCTATCACCACAAAGCCTTAATTTTACTACCTTAAACTATACCCAATCTATCAACATATGCGTCTAATCGATTTTTAAACATGTTTATAGACGTGCTACTAATTACTTCTACCGGCAAACTATTCCAGCTATTTACTATTCTATGCGTAAAAAAGTTTTTGGTAACTGTTGTCTCGAACCTTCTCCTTGTCAACTTACACCCGTTATTTCTAGTCTTATTATATTGAGATATTTCGAAAAAGCTATCTCTATCTATGTTATTGAACCCATTCATAGTTTTGAACACCTGGATTAGATCACCCCTTAGCCCCCGAGTCTCGAGTGTAGTCAATTTTAACTCCTTAAGCCTATCCTCGTACGACTTTGACCTGAGAGACGGAATCATCTTAGTTGCTCGTCTTTGAACTCTTTCACTTTTGCCTATATCTTTGCGCAAATGCGGATTCCAAAATTGGATCGCGTACTCCAAATGGGGTCTAACTAATGATTTATAAAGAGGAACTATAATATCGCGTGATTTGTACTCAAAATTCCGAGCTATAAAACCTAACACTCCTAAATCTTTTTCCTGCTCTACGCTTGTTAAATCTTTCCCTGACATACTATACGCAAAATTACCGTTACGCGAACCTATATGCAAAATTTCGCACTTATCAACGTTAAATCTCATTTGCCATGTGACTGACCAATCAACGATTTTATTCAGATCTTCCTGGATTTTACCTATCTTCGTCATTAATCGCCCTACCACCCAGCTTCGTGTCATCCGCAAACTTTGAAACTTTACTAACTAGGCCGACATCTAAATCGTTAATATATAAGAAAAAGCAAGGGGCCCAACACAGAACCCTGAGGATCGCCACTCGCTACATTAGCCCAACACGACTCCGCTCCATCAACGACCACCCTCTGTTTCCTACCTCGCAACCACTCTTCTAGCCAATTTATTACTACACCCCTGATTCCATGAGCCTTAGTTTTTTCAATGAGTCTTTTGTGCGGCACGGTGTCAAACGCTTTTTGAAAATCTAAATACACTACATCAACCGCCCGATGTCTATCGTAAACGTCAAACACGCTTTGAAAAAATTCTAAATGATTAGTTAAGCAAGATTTGTTTCGCCTAAAACCGTGCTGCGTATTTCTAACTAAGTTATGCAATTCTAAGTGTTCGACTATACGATCCCTAACTATTGATTCCAGTAGCTTACCCACAACAGACGTTAAACTGATTGGCCTATAATTTCCCGCCGCACCTTTATCGCCTTTCTTAAAGATAGGTGTTACGTTTGCTAACTTGAAATTATCTGGTACGCACCTCTCAGAAATAGACGCATTAAAATTTTTGTTAGCGGCACAACAATGCTAATCTTTTAATTCTTTTAGTTGTATGGGATATGGAATCCGGCCCGGTGATTTACGCGTTTTCATTTTATCAATATAGCGCATTACTTCCCCTTCACTAACCACGATATTATCCAAAATATTACCATTATCAAAAGGTATTATGTCTATGACCGTAGGGATTTCGTTACATCTTCTATAGTAAAAACTGACGTAAAAAATTCGTTTAGCAAGGTAGCCATTTCCTTGTTTTCAGAAACTAGATCTCCGTTTACATTTTCAAAGGCCCCAAGACACTTTTTACTGGATTTCTATTATTGACGTATTGAAAGAATCGCTTGGGGTTTTCTTTACCGTCACGAGCTATGGAGATTCAAATTCGCGTTGGACTTTTTTATTACACTTTTAGCTTCACGCCTTAGAGATATGTAGTTGTTTCGTAACAGATTATCTTTATCGCACTTATATAGCCTATAAGCCCTATCTCTACTCTTTATAATGTCTCCTACTCTAGAAGTAAACCACAAGGGCTTGTTGTTTACTTTCGCACGCTTAATTTTGTACGGTACACATTCCTCATTTATAGTCCTAAAACGTTTCGAACGATTCCCACATTAGTTTTGCGTTGGAGTTCCCCATTACGTTTTCCCAATTGACGTGTGAAAATTTATTTCGAAATTTACTAAAGTCTGCGTGCTGGAAGTTAGGAATTTTAGTCGAGTTAGTTGGTTTCGAGTGACTTACTGAGAGGACAAACTCTACCATATTGTGATCGCTATTGCTTAACGGTTCTATTACTTGAAGATCAGTAATTAGCCTATCATCCGTAGTTATTACTAAATCTAAAATACTGTCCAACCTCGTAGGTTCCCCAACCTTTTGAATAAGAAAGCTATCCTCGAGAAAATTAACTAAACGATTACCTTCCGCGTCTCCTGCATTGTATCGTAATTCACGTTGGCGCAATTAAAGTCACCCATAACTAAAGCCTGCTCACTACCGATTATTCTCTTTAGTTCACGATATAACGCTTCGTCCGTATCAGCTGTTTGATTAGGGGCCTATATATAACCGCAACAAGAAGTTTGAAATCGTTCAATTTAAGTTCTGCTATAGTCGAATCTATCGGTTCTGGAATTGTGTGCTTTACTTCTATAACGTTCGCAATATTATCTTTGATATACAACATAACACGCCTCCTCGCCTACCTATTCTGTTTTTAACAAAAAGTCTATAACCTTTAATTTGATACTCCCCTACAAAGTCACGTGTTTCAGTGCTAAGCCACGATTCATTTATCGCAATTAATCATAGTCTTTACAAGCAATTAAAGAAAAAAATTCGTTTATTTTATTTCGTAGGCTACGAGCATTTAAAGATAGAAACTTCAAATTGTTTGTAATTGCGACACCTTCGCGAGCGCAGGGGAAATTTGTGGAATTTACGCTGGGACCGTTCGGGTTGCGGCAGCCTGAAAAGAAGAGACAGTATTATGAAATAGTCTTCCTAAACGCGCAGCTACAACGTCATTAAAATGAAGTCCATCTTCGAGGAACAAGTCCCTCCTGCCGTAGAAACTGTTCCAAAAATTCGCAAATTGCACTCCTTCCTGTTGGCAAAGAAACTTTAGGTTATTGTTAATATAGGTCGCCTTGTTGTAGAAATCGCTTCGTTGGATAATTCGAGGAAGTATACCTGTTAAAACAATCTTATTAGTTTTCTCCTTTAGTCGCTCTAATAAGTCCCTGTACCTAGCCAGCAGTTCTTCCGATCTAGAATTTAAAACGTTATTAGTACCGACATGAATAACATACGTTGTGTCCTCGGTGGTACCGTCCGTAAAATGGTCAACACTATTAGTTATATCCTCCACCGTTGCACCAGGGTAGCAGTAACGGCGCCTGCGACGAGGGTTTCTCCCACAGAATTCCTCGAGCTGCCCTCGAACAATGGAATCGCCAACGAGTCGTATTTCCGGTTCATCAGCATCTTCGAAACCTAAAACAGAAAACTTATTGCTTGTTATTACTGGTAGACAAGTCTTTGCTTTTCTCATTGAGGTTCCATTTCGCACTCGAACGAAGGGTTGGGAACTAGGGGAAGAGAGAGGGCTATTAGTACTATTTATATCAGTAGAAACTGAGGCAGGAGGGGTCGTAACTAGAGTCTCAAGGGATTCTAATTTTGCCTTCAGGAGCATCACGCTTTCTTCAAGTCTCACCCTGGCCTCCCTCTCACGTTCTAACTCGTTCCTCAGCACTTCCATGCTTGAGCACCACCTGCAAACTAACTGTTCATTATTATTAGCCATTGTAAACGCGTAAAAGGAAAATTTCCCTTCACAGCGACTGCAAGTACTTGACGGGGGTGCCATGCTTTTAATTAGTTGAACAAAAAAACAAAAAACGAGCGTTTGGAAATTAGTAAATTACAACGTAGGTCTACCGCGTTCTTTAAACGCAGACACAGGTTCTTGTAACACAAATTTATACTAAATTAATATTAATTAAGCTACCGACAAAAGATCTGTAAAAGAAGAGTATCTTACCTGTCCGCGATTCGACCCGATTTTTTTCATTTTTTTCACACGGTTTGTGACCGCACACTACCTGACCTCTTGAAGCACGGAAAAATGAACCCTATGACTCCACGTTTTCCGATTCACACACACACATATGTATATACATATACATACACACCCACATGTATATACATATATATACACACATGTATATACATATACATACACACACATGTATATACATATACATACACACACACATGTATATACATATACATACACATGTATATACATATACATACACACACATGTATATACATATACATACACACACACATGTATATACATATACATACATACACACATGTATATACATATACATACACACACATGTATATACATATACATACACACATGTATATACGTATACATACACACACATGTATATACATACACACACATGTATATACATATACATACACACATGTATATACATATACATACACACATGTGTATATACACACACACACACACATGTATATACATATACATACACACACACATGTATATCATATACATACACACACACACACATGTATATACATATACATATACATATACACACATGTATATACATATACACACACACATGCATATACATATACACACACACACATGTATATACATATACACACACATGTATATACATATACACACACACACATGTATATACATATACACACACACACATGTATATACATATACACACACACATGTATATACATATACACACACACATGTATATACATATGCACACACACATGTGTATATACATATACACACACACACATGTATATACATATACATACACACACATGTATATACATATACATACACACACATGTATATACATATACATACACACACATGTATATACATATACATACACACACATGTATATACATATACATACACACACGTATATACATATACATACACACACATGTATATACATATACACACACACACATGTATATACATATACATATGTAAAAAGTGAACAATGAACAATTCCTACACCATCATTATATGAATTCATTGTCTTCATGCAATACTTATGTTCGTGTAGTTTTATGTTCGAATGTCCATTTTTACATAAGAAACCAAAAATCGCATAAGCGAGTTTTGGATAGAATTTCGATTTGTAATAATGACTTATGCACTATGACGTCATAAAATAACTTTATTCTCTTTACGTTTCCCACTCTGTCTCTAATTTATTCTTGTAAATCTTCCTAATAATGATTTGTACTTTACGTAAAAATTCAATAACTATGACGTCACATTTTCCCTTCATCATATATCTAGTATCCAATGTATGAAAATTCTTTAACATCATGCTAAGGACGAAACACTCTAAAGAAGTCATTATTTATGTTATGAGTATAAACATTATTATTCAACCATACTCATTCTTATATTCATGTTCTTTCTCGACCGCTATCCTTTATTAATTTTATTAAATATTCATTTTTTACTCGTGTCAATTTGTGACGCGCGAAACTTTGGGCGTTCGTTCGAGAACGCGAAAAAACGTTCTCGTATTATTTTTTTCATTTTTATTGTTAATTATATGACCTCCCGAGGTGAACTCAAAACAATGCCTAGTAAGATCGAATTCCACTCACGACAACAGAATCGAGCGCCTCAAAGATAAAAATACCTCCGTTCGCTCTGATTTCAAATTCATAACATATTATAACATATTATGTATATAAATCCAAACCATATGTGCCCCATGTACTTTGTATTATATTTCTAACATCTTAATTGTCTATTAATAAGAAACACTGTAAAAACAAAACAAAGTTATAGTAACTGTTTAATTGTAATTAACTGTAATACTTGATTTAATGTAATGTAATGTACTTCAATGAAACTGTAATTGAATGTAATGATTCAATTTATCATGTAAGAATGTACTTTAAAATGGAAGTGTAATTAAACAACAAGTGAATATGAATTAATTGGTAATTGTAATCGTAATTGTAATGAACCAAAATTAATACGTACTCATCGTGTACTCAATTTGTACTTGTGTACTATCACGAAATGATATCGCCTTCAAAATGTAGACTCGGCGAAAAAAATACAAATTAGTTTTTATTTTATTTTTTTTAATTTTTATTTGCAATCATTTAAAACATCTGATCATGTGTTTAAAAAAAAGGGGGGAACTTAACCTTCGACTGTCTCCCCCAAAATTTAAGTTATATTATACGTATATTTGTAAAAATACACCACTTCTTTTGCCACTTCTTCATTAGACTTCATATTAGCACCTCATTAGGAGGGGGCAGAGGCCCCTTGCCTCCTTAACTTAATTTTTTAGATTCCGGCCTGAGCCATGGCCGAAAGAGGTCGAACCTCTACCCCTGTAAATTCAGAGAACTAACTGTACATTTTTAGAAGTAAACTAAATGTAAGAGAAAGTTTTTATCTTTTCCTTCGAGCAGTGCTCTCTTCAGAACTTAGTCAAGTCGACAAGTTATAAAAGAAAAGTCGATAATTTTAGTATAAGAGAAAGGATCAGAGAATTATAAAAAGAGAAGAATTAATAAGCGAGAAAAAGACAACCCAAGCACCATAGAAGATATTGGCATAACAGTCTGGCGAGTCTGTAGCCAAGGGTTTAACAGAGTGGCGACCCACCCATAAAGCGAGAGAAAAGAATTATAGAAAAGTATAAAGAAGAAACATCCGTTGCTTGCCTCCTAACCAGAACCCCCCCCCCCGTCGAATCCGAACCGACTCAGGGCCATAAAGGGGGGGTTAACACATACACACACATGTATATACATATACATACACACACATGTATATACATATACACACACACACATGTATATACATATACACACACACACATGTATATACATATACATACACACATATGTATATACATATACATACACACACATGTATATACATATACATATATACATAAACACACATGTGTATATACATATACATATACACACATGTATATACATATACATACACACACATGTATATACATATACATACACACACATGTATATACATATACATACACACATATGTATATACATATACATACACACATATGTATATACATATACATACACGCATATGTATATACATATACATACACACATATGTATATACATATACATACACACATATGTATATACATATACATACACACATATGTATATACACAGTCATGCAAGAAGTAAATAGACACCCTTAATTTTATGGTAAAATGTATGTATCCAATTTTTTTGCCGTTATTATGACTAATATTCGTTTCCTACATTTTTATCCTTGAAGAAGGACTTATGCCAATATTCTCAAGTGGTCAAATTGAAAAAAACAGCTGCTTCTTCATGGAAGATGGAGCCCCATGCCACACTGCAAAAAAGACGAAAGAATGGGAGGAGGGAAATGATATCAAACGACTTCCTTGGCCGAGTCATTCCCCTGACATGAACCCCATAGAACACGTGTGGGCAATACTAGACAAGACTTTACGTAAAAAGCCCAACAAACCAGCAACACGATCAGAATTGTTGAATCTTTTACGCCAAATTGTTAGCAAAATCTGGGCTGTCTATTTACTTCTTACATGTCTCTGTACATATACATACACACATATGTATATACATATACATACACACATATGTATATACATATACATAAACACATATGTATATACATATACATACACACATATGTATACGTTAACCCCTCCGTCTATGGCCCTGGGGTGGTTCGGATCGACGGGGGTTCTAGTTAGGAGGCAAGCAACGGATATTTCTTCTATAACATTCTAATTCTTTTCGGTCGCCTCTTGTTAAACTCTTGGCTACAGACTCGCCAGACTGTTATGCCAATATCTTCTATGGTGCTTGGGTTGTCTCTTTCTCTCGCTTTATGGGTCGACGATTATTAATTCTTTTCTTGCTATAATACTCTGATACTTTCTCTTATACTAAAATTATCGACTTTTCTTTTATAACTCATCGACTTTACTGACTAAGTTCTTCTGAAGAGAACAAGGCTCGAAGGAAAAGATAAAAACTTCTTTTACTGTGGTTTACTTCTCAAAATATACAGGTAGTGCTCTGAATTTACAAGGGTAGAGGTTCGACCTCTTTCGACCATGGCTCAGGCCGGAATCTAAAAATTAAGAAGGCAAGGGGCCTCTGCCCCCTCCTCGCAGCAAGGCTGCTAACAAGGGAGGCTCGTAATGAAGTGCCGTAATGAAGTCCTATAATGAAGTGCTAATATGAAGTGACTTAATCAAGTGCTTTAATTTTACAAATACATGTATAATATAAACTTAAATGTTTGGGGGAAGACAGTTGAAGGTTAAGTTCCCCCCTTTTAAACACATGATCAGATGTTTGAAAGATTCCAAATAAAAATTTAAAAATAAAAATAAAAACTAATCGTATATTTTTGCCGAATCTTCATTTCTAAAGGCGATATCATTTCGTAATAGTACACATAAGTACAAATTAAGTACACGACTGAGTACGTATTAATTTTGGTTCATTACAATTACGATTACAATTATGGATTACTTCACATTCGCTTATGATTGGCCATTACAGTTCTATTAAAGTACATTCTTACATTATAAATTAAATCATTACATTTAATTACAGTTTCAATGAAGTACATTACAAGTTATTATTCATTACAGTTTCATTAAAGTACATTACGTTATATTAAATTAAAGTATTACAGTTAATTACAATTAAACAGTTACTATAACTTTTTTTTTTTTACAGTGTTTCATATTAATAGACAATTAAGATGTTAGAAATATAATACAAAGTACATGGCACATACGGTATGGATTTATATACAAAATATGTTATAATATGTTATAAATTTGAAATCAGAGCGAACGGAGGTTTCCATCTTGGAAGCGCTCACTTATGCTATAGTTCGCGGAATTTGATAACAACTAAGCTTTTTTTCGAATATCTTGTGAGGGGTGAACGCACTTAAAAATAAAAAAATAAAAATGAAAAAAATAATACGAGAACGTATTTTTGCGTTTTCGAACGAAAGCATGAAGTTTTGCGTTTCATAGCAAAATGAATATTTAATAAAATTGACATACGATAATGGTCAAGATAAGATATGGACGTATGGGGGCGGGGGATATGGTCGAATAATAGTTATATTTATACTACATAACATATAAATAATGACTTCTATAGAGTGTACAGTTTTTATTATGATCATAAAGAATTTTCATACATTGCATACTAGAGATATAATGAAGGGAAATTAATGACGGGAAAATGTGACGTATGGATGAATATGGTTGAATAATAATATTTATACTACATAACACCACAACATTATTACTAAAGAATTTACCATACATTGAATACGGAAGATGTTCAAATACTAAGAACGTGATTCAGTGTACAAAGTATGGGAAACGTAAAGAGAATAAAGTTATTTTATGACGTCCTAGTGTATAAGTCATTATTAGAAAAGATGAATTAGAAAAATACAGTAATGAATAAAGAAGTACAAATCGAAATTCTATCCAAAACTCGCTTAGGCGATTTTTGGTTTCTTATGTAAAAATGAACATTCAAACATAAAAACTATACGAACATAAGTACTGCATGAAGACAATGAATCCACATAATGATGGTGTAGGAATTGTTCATTGTTCAATTTTTACAGTGCTCCCCCTTTTTTTTTTTAAATAATATTAACACAATAATAAGTATAATACAATTAATACAATACAATTGAGAAAATAACATCGTAACTAATTCAAGTTAGATGACGAATTTTTCTTTTTACAATACAAATTTTATACAGAACGAGTTCGGGTGGTTGAGTACAATGCAGAGTATCAGATCTTTAAAATGACACTTGCTTATAAAATATAAAAAAATTCAATGATTAATACTTTAATTTTATGCAAATAGAATAAAAGGATTAATACGTTAATTTAGACAAACAATTAAGTTAGACAAACAATGATAGTTGAATTTTTTTTTACAAACTTTTATTTTTCTGTGGGAAAAATTACATTCATAACACTGGTATGCATATGAAATTTTTTTGTCTGCTGTGAGGGTTTTTTCAACTCATATTATATAATCGACCATGCTGAATTCGAAAATGACATTGGTTTTCCTCAATCAGGTCAGGTTTTTTCTCTGTTGGCCATTTATTATAAGTCCAATTTTATCCCCAAATTTATTGATTTTTTTAGCTTAAAACACTGTAGATACGAGTAATATTATAAGAACACTCCTGAAAAATGAAAACATTGTGTGAATAAATACTTTTATTCATACAATGAATATGGAAAAAAGTTTATTGAGGAAGGAATGAAGTTTTTTTGGCTTTCCGTCTGTGTTTTTCTTCGGGCACGTCTCGCTTCAAACACCAGCAATAGTCCACCAGCATATTGATATCCCAGTTTCCCTGGTACCTCTCTTCCATTATTTTGATATCTTGGTGAAATCGTTCACCCAGTTCCTCACTATAATCCCCGCAATTTTCAGGAAAATAGTCCAAGTGGGACCACAAAAAGTGCATTTTTATGGACATGCGCGACCCATGAGCTTTGAAAGCTTCCATCAAGTTTTCGACAACGGACTCGTATTCTGGACTTCTACGCTTGCCAAGAAAATCAGTGACAACTGATTTGAATGCCTGCCAGGCATTCTTCTCAGTTGGAGTCATTGCGTTTTCGAACTGAGTATCCTTGATCAAAGTTCGAATTTGAGGACCATCAAAAACCCCAGCATTTAGTTTAGCATCAGATATATGAGGAAATTTACTCTCGAGATATCGGAATGCTGAACCCTCCTTATTCATTGATTTGATGAAATTTTTCATCAAGCCCAGCTTAATATGAAGTGGTGGGAGCAAAATTTTTGTTGGTGGTACAAGGGGCACTGAAACGACATTATGCGACCCAGGTCAAAATTCTCTCTGGATGCCCATTCACGCTGTGCATAGTGCTTCTCATCCGCTCGGCTATCCCATTTGCAGAGGAAACATGGGTATTTCGTGTATCCCCCTTGCATTCCCAATACAAATGCCACAATCTGAAAAAAAATGAAAATATTTAAAGAATTTAGAGAATTTGTTCTATCAGATAAAAAAATCTATGCATTGGACTGTATCACTTCTGTGGGGAAGTTAAGTGTTCTTATACGCTCTCAAATAACCTTTGGAAAAACAACATAGTCAATAGCAATAGTTTACTTATGATATTAGTATTACCTTCAAATCTCCACAGATCCTCCAGTTATGTTGGTCGTATACGAGAGCATCCAGTAAAATTTTCATGTTATAGTAGCTCTCAGTAAGTTGTACGGAATGTGCTACAGGGACTGATGCAACCCTATTCCCAATGTTGAGAAGTACTGCTTTCAAACTTCGTTTAGACGAGTCTATAAATTGCCTCCATTCTGATGCGTTATATGGCAGGCCCAAGGATTCGATTAGCCCCTCAACATTGCAGCAGTACACTAAGGAAGAGGTATTTTCGTGCACTGCAAAAAACTTGCGGAATTCTTCCTCTCGTTTCCTATACCAGGATAATGTTGTTCCCGGAGCCAGCAAGTTGTCCTCTCGAAGTCGTGAGCCCAAGATCTCGGCAGCTAATTTGGAAAGTCCTAAATCCCTGGTAAGATCATTAAGTTTGGCCTGGTTGAGAGGCCTCGGCTCATTTGAAGCGGTATTTTGAGGTATATACGACTGGGACTGGTCATTGGCATTGGTCATTGATTCATCATCAGAATCATCGAAGTCCATGGTTTGAGGTGGGTCGGGTATTGGAATTCCAGGACCATGGGGTACAGGTCTCATAGCAGAAGGAATGTCAGGGTATACAACAATGTGTTTATTCTCCTTGTTAACTCCTGAAAATAGAAACACAGAAACATGGATATAAAACTTGCATATGAAATAGAAGAAGCATTCAGACAGTGGCGGCTCGTGAGGGAAGGCTGCGGTCTGTAAGATATGAAATAGGTCGATGGAGTCTGTATATTTTCTTTCTTTTTCATTCATATTGTCCCTTCGGGGACAATATGAATGAAAAAGAAAGAAAATATACAATCATTGTATATGTAAATGTAACTTGTATAACAATATGTATGTGTAAATGTATTTTCTATAACAATATGTATATGTAAATGTATGATTACCATTATGGTGAATATTATGCTATATATGGTGAATATTATGTCAAGTTTCATACGAGGATTTCAAAATATTTAAGAAAAATAAATTTATAAGCCCACCTTGGAGGTTTGTCATGCAGAAATAGCAATCTGTCACGTGATCCTTTCCTTCTCTCCAAATCATGGGAATTCCAAAAGGCAAAGATTTCGCTCTGCCTTTGCTCCATCTTCTCAAATTTTCAATGCACGTCTTGCAGCACATATGAGGGGCGAAATTTTTGTCCTGGTCCCCTAGCTTAATTCCAAAGTATGCTCTATACATTGTCTTCACAAATTTAGTGATTTGGGACTGGTTATTTGGCATGGTAACCGTCCCACATATGTAGCAGAATCTATTGGGGTCATTTTTACACGCTCTATTCATTATGAAATATTTTATCTATATGCCTGAAAAGTAAAAAAATATATTATACAAGTGAAACAAGTGATGATAGATGTTACTGTTCCAATTCCGCTTTGACAAAATCACGAAAAATTCTATTTTACTTATGAGGCCATAGCCGGATAACCTGAGCTGAATGAGAAAAACGGATTGCAGATTCGAAATCAGCAGGAAAACTCTATAAGAATCACTTACAAAACCCTTGACAGCAAAATTGATGCATACCAGTGTAATGAATAGGTAAAAGGGAAAAATATAAATTTTAAAGTTCATGGATTTTTCAAGGCTTCCATGATAGTACAATTGATAAACTAATTTTATTGACTATTGCAGGTAAAAATAGGATTACGTAATGGATGATGTATAGACCTGTGGTCTAGTGTGTATTTGGGTGTATTAGGTGCAAAGTGTGTATCTTAAATTTCGAGGGACAGATTAGCTGAGAGGATTGTTAAATTAACAGAATAAATGCATAAGCAAGATATATTAGAAAGCAAAAATGATTAAGACTAAATAGCATAGTTAGCACTTACGCGCAATGAAATAGTTTATTGTGATATCCAATGATTTTAGCATAAGGTTTGTATATATAGTATATATAGTGTGCATACATGCATTTTTATTGACTGTTGTAGGTACAAATCGAATTACGTAGTGGATGATGTATAGACCTGTGGTCAAATGTGTATTTATGTTTATTGGGTACAAAGTGTGTATCTTATAATTTCGAGAGACACATTAGCTGAGAGGATTGTTAAATTAACTGAATAAATGCATGAGCGAGAATTTATATATAGTAAGCAATAATTATGATGTATTATAATGATGATGTTTGCATACGAGTTCTAATGCAAAAGTGACTGGAGGGAATATGTGTCAAAAGTAATAAAATTCAATTAGGATTATAGATTTTACATAATCAGTTACACTTATAAGGTAATTAAAAAACGAACTTAGTGGACCTTACAATTAATGAAAGTAAATCTAGCGGTATTAAAAATTAAATTTTGAAGATGGAATTAAATTCGACTAGTAACATTCCTAGCTATATATGAACTATATAACCATTAACATTGACCAGAAGTATCGGTACGATAATTGAATTTTAAAAAAATTAAGAATACAAATTAAAATATAAATCAATTATGCATTTTAATGAGCTAAACATAATTTTATAATACTCTTAAAAATAAAAGTAAATCGAACCTTAGATGAGTTTCGGCCAAGAATAAAAAAGTTATTGAAATGGAAGGAAAGCATTTCGAACAATCTTTTCTTTTAATAATTTCAGGTAAATTTTTCATTAAAAATTATTTTTATATAATAAAAAAAATATTAAAAAGGTTTAATAATTTTTGCATGTTAAGTAGAAAAATTATACTCTTTCGTTAAATGTTGATAGAATTTTGAATTATTTGATATTTTAGTCTGAAAACTTGTTTGCATATGATAAATACATATGTTTTATTGTGTAGAAGTTTTACTAAAATTAAATGACAAAAAAGAACAAAGAACTGAAATTTAGGGTATGTGCGATCATACGGGGAATTGAGTGACTAAGCAGGGGTATAAGTTTGAAATTGACAATACGTCTTTCGTGAGCACTTTGCTCTTTAAAAAAAAGATTGCTTGTCACACTACTTAGAACAAAAATTAAGAGTGTTCAACAAACGGAGGGACGGAATGTTCCTCATATACATTACAACAATTACCAAAATCGTTACAACCTTTGTAAAAACGGTTTTGTTACAAATAATAAAATACATAACTATATATTTACATACGCAACAATGGCATGAAAAGAAAAGACAAATCGGTCAATTTCCTTCTTACAAACAAGAAAAAAGGTTAAACTAAAGACGCAAATCGGTCAATTCAGGTTGAATTAATTCTCTTTTACAACAAAAAAAAAGGTTGAATCAAATTCTTAGATTACATTTTCTTAAATTAAATTCTCTTAAATTACAAAGAAAAAGTTGAATTCAATTGACTGCATTGAAATGACTTGGGACTTAAACTCTGACTTGGAATAAAACTCTCTGACTTGGAATAAAACTCTCTGACTTGGAATAAAACTCTCTAACTTGAACTCTATCAAGTATTCTGAAACTGTAACTTGAACTCTATCAAGTATTCTGAAACTGTAACTTGAACTCTATCAAGTATTCTGAAACTGTAACTTGAAATTAACTGAAAATGGAAAATGACTGCACTTGATCTCTATCAAGTGGAGACGATTAACCTCTGTTTTGGTTGACCCCCTTGGTGCAACCGACTTACTTGAAATGCAATCAAGTATCTCTATAACTCTATAAACTCTCTATAAACACTTTCTTAATTTGCAAGTCAATTCAATTCAATAATTTGAAAAAATTTGCAAACAAAAATAAAAAAATGTAAACAACATTTCACTCTAATGTACGCGAAGGTACTGTACTATTATGGTTGGTACATAAAATAAAATTATTCTATACTGAATATAACTGAAAATAACTGTGACAATTGACTCTGTGACAATTGACTCTGTGACAATTGACTCTGTGACAATTGACTTCGGTGACAATTAACTTCTGTGACAATTAACTTCTGTGACAATTAACTTCTGTGACAATTAACTTCTGTGACAATTAACTTCTGTGAAAATTACTGTTTCACTAAAAAAAAGTGTATCACTGGTGTCTGAAGTGTTCACTGTGTTTTGTGTTAATTCTGGCTCCATACTAAATATTAACTGTTAATAATGCTGACTTTTCAAGTGTTTACAAATTACTTAAAAAGACAAACTCTGTACTTAACAAAATTTTCTACGGGCGAAATCCTCAGAGACGTGTCCTGAAGACGTCTTGCTGGCTACTTCTTCTTGGATGAAAACTAGGCGTGGGGAACTTGGAGTCGTGACACACCGGTTCAAGGGTGGATGTTACGAACAAGAAGTCGTGACACGCCGGTCAACTGGTTTTATCCTGATGCAGGGTAATTTCTATCTTGGCCAAAGAGTGGCCTCTTCTTAAAATCTTCTTCTTCTTAAAATAATCTTCTTAAAATCTTCTTAAAATCTTCTTTTTATCCTGGCAGGGTCGCCAGTTTGTTAACCCGTCCGTCTATGGCCCTGGGGTGGTTCGGATCGACGGGGGTCCTAGTTAGGGGGCAAGCAACGGATATTTCTTCTATAACATTCTAATTCTTTTCGGTCGCCTCTTGTTAAACTCTTGGCTACAGACTCGCCAGACTGTTATGCCAATATCTTCTATGGTGCTTGGGTTGTCTCTTTCTCTCGCTTTATGGGTCGACGATTATTAATTCTTCTCTTGCTATAATACTCTGATACTTTCTCTTATACTAAAATTATCGACTTTTCTTTTATAACTCATCGACTTTACTGACTAAGTTCTTCTGAAGAGAACAAGGCTCGAAGGAAAAGATAAAAACTTCTTTTACTGTGGTTTACTTCTCAAAATATACAGGTAGTGCTCTGAATTTACAAGGGTAGAGGTTCGACCTCTTTCGACCATGGCTCAGGCCGGAATCTAAAATTAAGAAGGCAAGGGGCCTCTGCCCCCTCCTCGCAGCAAGGCTGCTAACAAGGGAGGCTCGTAATGAAGTGCCGTAATGAAGTCCTATAATGAAGTGCTAATATGAAGTGACTTAATCAAGTGCTTTAATTTTACAAATACATGTATAATATAAACTTAAATGTTTGGGGGAAGACAGTTGAAGGTTAAGTTCCCCCCTTTTAAACACATGATCAGATGTTTGAAAGATTCCAAATAAAAATTTAAAAAATAAAAATAAAACTAATC
>JAJOZX010004900.1:90000-97500 GCA_023014485.1 Bathynomus jamesi
GAGAGAAATTGAGGAAGACATTTGAACGCTAGATAAACTGAAAGTAATTCCAAAGTAGGTAAAGTACGTGCTTAAATAGGAGCCACTTTAGCCTTGGAAAAAACTAAGTTTGATCCTGAAGGGCCAACTGCATAGACTGCAAATCCGTAACAACTGGCACTAGCGTCACAAAAAATGACTAATGAAGCAGAGTCGTTAGAATCGAAAGCTGAACGTTTGAAAGAAAGATTTGAAAGTTCTTGAAGGTATTTGTAAATCTTAGTCCAAACCTTCAATTCATCTTGACCTACTGTCTCATCCCAAGACAACTTAAGCTTCCACAATTTTCTCATGAGAAGCCTACCCCGAATGGTAACTGGGAGGTAAAGGGATAATGGATCAAAAATTTTAGAAATTTGGGAAAGGATTTGGCGCTTGGTACAAGCTTCAGGGTCTAGATCATATTCTGACAGCAAGATTAAGTCCCGACTTACATCAAAGTGATAACCCAGCACCTGTTCCAAGCATTCATGTTGAACAACATTTTGATCTTGAACCATTATGTTTCTGAGACACTCTAGATTAGTGTTCCATGATCTAAGGTTGAAACCTCCCTCAGACATTCTCTGATTTAAAGTGGAGTATAATTCCAGAAGTAATTCTGGATCTGAATTCGTGAAAATTAAATTATCCACATAAAAATGTTTCTTGAGAACCTCAGAGCATAAATCATCTAGATACTGATTGGCGTGATATTTAATGACATAGTTGAGTATGAAAGGTGAACTGGCCAGACCAAATACTATGGTAGTATACCGATAAGTTAATAATTGACCGTCCTCCTCCCAGAAAAAAAAAACCTATTTTTATCAACATCAAGCTTGAGCTTGATTTGAAGAAATGCCTGCTTTATATCTGAAAGGATTACGTATGATTGGTTCTGAATGAGCATAATAAGGTAAACAGTGAATTCATGAGGTTACACCAGGATATGCAGCTTCATTAAGAGGAGGAGCTTCACCTGTTTTTCAAACTACAATTGATGGCTGGCCTTATTTTAGTTGTAACTTGATCTCCTACCCTAATGACCGGCCTATGAGGTATCCAGATGTAGTTCTGATATTGGTCTGGAGTCACATCAAACCTTTCAATTATCCCATCATCTAGTTGCTGTTTAAATACATCAGCATATTTAGAGTGCAAGTTTTTCTTATTGAGAAATCCAATTACCCTTTTTAGAGTTGCCAATGCTATTTTATGATTAGATGGAATACGGTTAATTAGCTCTTCATGCCACGGTAACTCCACATAATATTGGCCACCAGACAGATGTATAGAGTCATTAAATTGTTTAACCTTGATCTCATCCAAACTACCATTTGAACTCTCATCTATACCTATAGACTCCAATTTATATAAATTTTCCAACCTAAGTCTAGATCGGAGTCGGATTTACAGTGACACAAAGGATTGAAATAACTTGGGGTCGGATTCACGACACAGTTCACGATAGAATAGACCCGGTTCATCATCGTTGAAGACCGCAAGCGAACTCTTCCCATCTCCAGACTCGTGAATCTGTAAATCATTTGAGTCCTGATTTAAACAGGGTATTTGAATATTTGAAGCTAAGCTTCGATTCGGTGTTTCACTTGAGGGGTTAGTAAGTTTAAAAAGGGAACAATGCCAAGGGTTTTTACACCCCGAAAGCCCTGATTTAAGTTTAAAAAGGGAACAATGCCAAGGGTTTTTACACCCCGAAAGCCCTGAATTAGTAGGTTTTAAAACTCGAACAGCAGATTGCTCCGCTGCCGTGAAACTCGAATCAAAACTTGAATTGAAACTTGATCCATCAGTCTCAGTCAGAGGAAGGGAATTTTGTTGATCAATTTCAGATCTTTCTAGTCATAATTTTTAACAGGAGTTCTTGAAGAAAACTGACGAGTTTCCTTGACAGATCTACGACTGTTGCTGGAATGTTGAATTGGACTCTTAAAAGTATCCAACTCTCCAATAGGGTATAAGTCCTTGAGAAACTGATATGGCAGTACCATTCTTGAGTTTTACGAAGGAGAATGGCATAAAATCTTGAAGCACATCAATTCCAATTAATCCTTCAATGTTTGAGACGAAATCATTCTGAAGGTTATAGAAGGACTTGTCCCCGAACGTAATTCCTTCTTCTTGAAGTTGAGAAATCACGTTTTTTAATTCTGGAACGGTATAATCTAAATCCATCTTTTCATCTACGATGAAGTTCTTGAGAGTAGCTTTAGATGGATTCAGCCTTACACCCAACTCCACTTCTTGAATTTCTCTAACTTGAGATCCAATAAAGGTTCTTATTAGACATTCGAATTTAGGTTTTTCTTTAATTGACAGTCCCAACCATCTAGAACTGAGGGTCTGATATATGATCTTTGTGAAGCTAAATCTAGCAAACACCTAACTGATTTGACATTATTTTGATTTACAAATTCTAGAGTCACGGTAGGTAACAAGACGCCGCGACTTCGAAATATATGATTCTCCGAAGACAATGCATGCACCGATACACTGTTTACCTGAGTCTCGACACCATTAGTTATTTTATTTGAACCCAACTTGGGACATAATGCTGAAATATGAGAGTTCAAACCGCAGGTTGCACAAGAAAATGAGAGCTTGTTAGCTTTACCAGGACAATTGTTTCCCAAATGTCTGATGCTCGAACAAAGAGCATAAATCGATTTCTTGACATCTTAAGTCTTTTTTGAAGTGTGTCATATTTAGAACAGCGAATTAAAGAGTGGTCGCCATCACAAAATTTACACTTTTTAAAGTTAGGACCGGCCTTTTTAGGTTGAGGCATATTTGAGGCTGCAGTCTGAAAAGTTTGAAGAGTGGCTTTAGGTTCTTCACTTTTAATGTTTTTTACCACATTATTGGGTTTATAGAATTTGAGATTTTGATTAGACTTGGCTTTACTAGACTTTAATCTGGACAGTTTTAATAATCTCACCATAATTCTTAAAAATTTGATTTGGAGAAGGGTAATTGGATTCGCATTTGAGAACAATTTCCTTCTTGAATGAAATAGGTAATTTACTCATTAAGATGTGACCCAACAACAAACTACCAGACGAGGTTTCATCCATTAAATCTACCTCATAATTTTTGAGATCAAGAACCATAGCTCGAATTTCACTAAGCCAGTTATTTAATTTATCATATTGAAAGTCATCAATTTCATTAGCCGTAACTAATTTCTTGAGTGACTCATCAATTATATAAGGGATGTCTAGAAAGAGATCTTTTAAAATGTCTAGAGCTATCTCATAATTGTCATCAACATTTCACAAATGTTTAATTGATTGATAAGCTATGTCCCTGAAGTACCCTTCAAGTATGATAATTTGGCAGAATTTGTCAGATCAGTACGAACACCTATCAAATTCTCGAACTGACTAAGAAAGTCTTTAAACTCGTGCTTGTCAGTAGAACCACTGAAATTTCTGCACTGAAGGTTAGGTGGTGCAGCATTACGCTTCAAAATAGCACTTAACCCATTCATGAAGTCACTTTGAAATTTCTCGGCGTTTGAAAAGCTATTTTCTAGGTTATTTGTTGCATTTCCAGAACTATTAATTTTTTCCTTTGCATCCTTTATTTGAGCTAATACATTTTTTACTTTAAAAATGCAATTTCGAATTTCTAAATCCCTTTCCTCCGATTCTTTTAAATCATCTAAATATTCTTGATTCTCTAAACCAGAGCTTCTCAAACTTTTTTCACTTGCGACCCCTTTGGATCAGAAATTTTTTCGCGACCCTTCACTCAATGTCATAAAAGCAATAGGTACTAACACTGTCACAACCATGCGATTTACCATTTCTGTGGTTGAACAGTATCCATGTTTGTGCCATTAGAAGTTCGCTGTAAACAGCGAATGTCCCTCCCTTAGCTGTGCCTCTCTAATTCGTCTCCTTTGATTTCTCCCAAATAATGACTTATACTGTACGTACAGAGTAAATCACACTGACGTCATAAAGTAACTTAGTTTCCTTCACGTTTCGATCACGTGCTTAGTATGAGGCTATCCTTAGTATTCAATGTATGGTACATTCTTTAATACTAATAAAAGCTTTACTATCTATAAGTCATTATTTATATGTTGTGTCCTGTCGGTGTTATGCAACCATACTCATTCATACATCCATGTTCCTTCTTGACCGTTGTCCTTTATTAATTTTATCACCTATTACCTATTACCCATTGTCTAGTTATTCTCTATCAACTTATCAGTCTCTGTTTACTCGTGTCTATAATATTACGCACACAACCTATTGTGTGACGAATGATATGTGTACACTACTGTGTGCAGTCGTACATGTCTATTGACGATCATGATTACGTACATGTATTCTTTTTACGTTTTATTTTCTTTTTATTATTTCACCTCTCGCAAGTTGTTTATTATTGCTGAGAC
The DNA here is from genome assembly GCA_023014485.1 of Bathynomus jamesi. NCBI lineage: Eukaryota > Metazoa > Arthropoda > Malacostraca > Isopoda > Cirolanidae > Bathynomus > Bathynomus jamesi. Next base: position 94,448 of record JAJOZX010004900.1, read on the forward strand.
GAAGGTTCGAATTCCGATTACGTCGTCAAAAGCGAGCCTCTGAATTCGAACTCTTCTCTCTTGCCTCTGCTACCAATTTATAACGTTAAGATGTGGTGTTATAACTTATTATTATAATATACCATATTGTTCCCTGCCAGGCTACTGGTTATTATTTACTTAGGCACATAGTTATCCACGTTCTCATTACCTGTACTTACTACTTCTACCTAATTGTCATTCAAATTCCGTTACTTATGTGTTACGTTATCATTAATGTCCGTGTACTTTCAAATGAAAAGTACACCGTATTTTTTCTCCGCTTTTTTTCTCCGCTTTCCTCATCGCTGGCTAATTAAACTTTCAAACTATAATAACCAACCATTCTTCTAATAATATTTGACATAATTTGGCGTAATTATTGTTAACTATAAATATATAACATTGTTGTTAATCCCCTGTAAATTATAGAACAACGGAGAACTCTCCATTATTTAAATTGTATTACCTATTCAGATTACTTCAGTATTAAATATGTCAATTAACAAATTGCTAAAATTGTAATTAACGGTAATTAATGTACTTAATATAATGTAATTTATGTACTTAATGTACTCTGTACATGTCGGTCCCCCGACATTATGTCGCCACCCAAAAGTGTATACCTTACAAAAATTAGTTGTTTTTTTTGTTAACTTTTTGCTTAAATTATGCTTAACGTCAGAATTATTTAGCTCTCCAGCTAAAGTGGGAGCTTAACCTTCAACTGCATTCCCCCAAAATTGAGGCTTATTTATTTCTTGTATTGTAAATTAAATCATTGCTGCCTGAGCCTTTACCCGAGGAGGCCGATCCCCCTCGCCTTAAATTCCTGCCTGAGCCGTTGTTACCAGAGGTGGCTCCTCTCTCATCTTAAATTCCTGCATGAACCTTTACCCGAGGAGGCCGAGCCCCCTCGCCTTAAATTCCTGCCTGGTCCCTTGTTACCAGAGGTTGCACCTCCCTCACTTTAAATTCCTGCCTGAGGCTTAGACCAAGGAGGCCAAGCCTCCTCATTTTAAATTCCTGCCGTAACTCTTACTCGAGGAGGACAAGCCTCCTCGCTTTCAATTCCTACCTTAACTATTGTCAAACGGGGTCGAACCTCTACCCCTGTAAATTCCTGCTTGAGCTGTTGTTGTAAGAGGTAAAACTTCTCCCCCTGTAAACTTCTGACTCTCAGTGCCTCGTTCTGTATATACTTTGTGAATAAAAATTTATGAGTGAACTAAAACTCCAATTTTTGAAGTGAAGTGTTTCCATTCACCCCTTCGGGAAAAAACCTGGTAAAACCTGTTCATTGGTACTAGGATGCTCTCGGCTAAGGCCGAGCTTACCCAACAAGGACCACCTTCGTTGGATTGTCCAAAGTGCATTAACCCTAAAAAGTCGCAAGCGGGCAGAGGCTCGCACAACCTATGTTTCTGCGACCCCCAATAATATTTACGCGACCCCTAGTTTGAGAAGCGTGGCTCTAAACTACACTGAATTTTGTCATTAAGTTCCGAAAGTTTACATTGATGGTCTACTCTAGATCTTCAACGAGAATTTCCTTCTCGTTTAAAAGCTCGTCCAAACTCGAAAGGAGTCTAGAAACCATAGCTCTATGACCTCCACGCCTTTTAATAAATTCTTTAAGTTCAGACATGTTTATGTTAAAATTTCTTGAACGTTGGAACTAAAAAATACTTAATCGAATTTTACTTAATTCTAGAATAATAAGAGGGAATTCTTGAATCAAAATTTTAAATTTAATTTGAATAGGACAAAAAGGTATTCACAAAAATTGAGGCTCAATGGTAGGCCAAACTTGAATCCTGGAAGTACCAAACCCACTCGGTGATCAAACTAATTCACAGCAGCAGAATCTTGACTTAATTACTACAAACAAATAACTTTCTTGAAAATAAATTGTAAGGTCAAAGGGAAAACTGTCAAACAAATTAATGGTCAGGTTAAAGGTTAGGCTGTACTTCCCACACCTGAGTACCAAATTTTGAGCAAGAGGATAGTGAGTGACACAGGCTTTAAAAATTATAAATTGTTGGAATTTCTAAATTGACAGTGAAATCTCCAAAAACCGAAAGCTAAATAAACTCTAGAAAAATAACTGCACAGATTTATAATCTGAATAAGCTTTTAATTTTGATAATTCGTACTAATTTCACTGAAATTACTAAATTCCAGAACAGGACTTAATTACACAGGTCAACAAAAAAAAAAAATTTTTTTCGTTGCCAAGGAAATTCGTACGAATTTAGGGTATTTTGGGGTTGCTGAATTCCAAAATGAAAGTAGTTTTTCCGATTTGGCTCTAGTTCTTGAGATAATGAATACCCTCAATTAATAGGAAACGTAACCATAACGCGTGCATATGGGAAACTACCGGAACATTCTAGATGGTGAGACCGAATAAAATGCCATTATGTATGTCATGTGTTTACTTTTGTATGATTTGAGACAATTTCAATGCGATTTGTAAGTAGGCTCCGCCTGAACATTAAATTTTTTGCATTTTTACGTGTTTCAATGGGGTACCAATTATCTCATAAATTAGAGCCAATCTAGCAAAACCGATGTCATATTCGGAATCAGCACCACAAAGGTACCCCAAAATCACTCTAATATGATTGGCAATAAAATGAGTGTTGACCAGTGTTATCTATCAGCAGGAATGTGATATAAATAAGGGGTCTTTTCCGTTTGACTGCCGCCACTGAAACATAATTAAACTTTGATTTTATTACTCAGAAAAGTCTGCAATGCTTTTTAGCAATACTTTGAAGAGATCTTCGTTCTGGTGTCGTCGACGCCAAAGGAACTCGCAGAGGTAGCCGTCGATCATGCCGCGATTGGTGCCACAGTGCCTCTTGTTGCGTCGTTTAAGCACATTCCAAGTACTTTCAATCTGCTGTGTGTGAGCACCGGTAGCACGGTCGACAAAGTTTTCACTGTGGTTTACTGTGAAATATTAGGTTAAGTTAGGTTAGGTTACGTTCTTTGTATTACAATATAATTACCTCTTAGATAATTAT